>CAUYON010193054.1:0-35935 GCA_963573935.1 Arctocebus calabarensis
GTTGTGGCGGGTGCCTGTGGTCCCAGTTACTTGGGAGGCAGAGGCAAGAGACTCGCTTGAGCCCAGGAATTGGAGGTTGCTGTGAGCTGTGAAGCCACGGCACTCTATCCAGGGTGACAGCTTGAGGCTCTGTCTCAAAAACAACAACAACAAAAAAAAACTTTATCACGTCTGTCCTATCCCTCAATCTATCTGACTTTTTAGTGCATTTCAGAGTATGTTGCCAGCATCTCTACTCTTCCTTCCAAATGTTTTAGAAGGTAGTCATTAGCTAGAGCTTAGTATTTATTTGTGGTCTTCCCCCCTCCCCTTGGGGTAAAGCATGTATATACAGAGGGTGCCAAAAAATGTATACACGTTTTAAAAAAGGAAAAAATGGTATTAAAATTGTAACACTCAAGTCACATTTGACTTCTGCAATAACAAAAGATATTCAACTTGACTTACAGTCGTCTTTTGTTATTGGTATATATTATTATGATTTTAATGTAGTTTTTTTCTTTTTAAAAATGTGCATACATTTTTTGGCATCCTCTGTAATGCAATGTAAATGTCTTATTCCTAATAAGCTCTGTCAAATGGATACACGTGTACAAGCCCCAACCTGTGTCTCAAGTCACTGCTCTTAATGAAATAATTTTGCTTGGACAGGAGTGGACATGAGAACTTTCTGTCACCTTTCCCATCCTTTTCAGCACCCCACATAAAGATTCTTTTTTCCAGCCCAAATAACCGAACTCCTCCTGGGTCAGGCCTTCTGCTGGGTGAGAGCATTGTTTGTCACTCAGGTGCTGGTACAAAGAATGGGCTTTGGAATCAGCCTAGTCTTGACTTAAATCCCACTTTGCACTTCCTGGGCCATGCCGCTTCTCTAAACTTCTGTTTTTCTCTTCTGTAAGATGGGAAATATATTTCAATATATTCATCTCAATATATTTCATCGCTTTGTGAGGGGATCGAGAGATAATTCAAGTATTCATTAATTCAGCAGGTATTTATTGAGCCCTGACTTAGTGCCAGAAATGTTTCTAAACACTGGGGAGTCTGCGGTGGGCAAGACAGACAAAACCGCCTCCTTCTTGGATCCAAGGTTCCAGTGGAGGAGTTGAAAATAATGTCAGGGATACGTGCCCAGGGAAGTAATATGGCAGTGGAGAGGCTGAGGGTCTGTTTTAGATGGTGGCTCAAGAGAGAGCCTCCCTGGGAAGGGGAGCTGTAATCATGCACCTGTGTGATGGGGGAGAGCAGATGAACAGTAGGTGAAGAAAAGGTAAGCTGAGAGACAGCTCCAGAGGAGGGCTGCAGGATGGCTGGGAAGAAATTGCTTGTTCTTCTAGAACTTGAGGTGGGAGACTGCTCCATTCCTGGACTGGGCTGCCGCCGTTGATGTCTGCTGTAGCTGTGGAGTGGTGCAGCACAGGTGGCCCTTGAAGGGCAGATGTAGCAGCCATTGACCATCACCTGTCCCTGGCATCTCTCTCCCCAGTGCCCATTTATGGATGAGCGCATCATGTGTTTGCATAGTAAAATCAAGAGTCAGGCACTGGAGTTTCCAGACCAGTGAGTATCACTATTCTGTGCTGCCTGCCTCGTCCCCCTCTCCAAGTTCTTGGCAGTCCTGTATATCTGTCTCTATTCCTGATGTGTTTCCCACACCTAGGCCTGATGTAACTGAGGACTTAAAGGACCTGATTACCCGTATGTTGGACAAGAACCCCGAGTCAAGAATCCTGGTGCCAGAAATCAAGGTACCTGGGGGCTGCCTCTGGCTCCATGGGGCCCCTCAACTCGGCCTGTGTCCTGTGCTGGGAAGTGTTTGGCTCCACCCTGCCTCGGCCAGGCCTCACCCCCATGTCCACAGCGCCACACTCTCCTTGGCATTGCTGCTTTCTTGTGATGTGGGGCCTCTGGGCTGCTGGGGGCTGGTGAGGTATAGGGAGGAAGATTTGGGCATCATGGTCACTGTGATTATGGGAGTAGGATCTGTGATCTGCATTTGCTCCAACTGGCATGCGTTGATGTGTCTACGCCTTGTGGGCTGATCCAGAGTTCCGCGTGCTCCATGCTCTATAGCCAGACCTCAGGGCCTTTTCAAAGGGCCAGTCCCTTTGAGAAATTGCAGTGAGGGTGGGAGGAAGTTAGTGAGCAATCTAACCTGAGCCTGCTCGATTCTATCCTACTGTCACACGTATACATCTACCCTTTTACGAATCCAGACATTTTCCCTGAGACCTCCTGGGCACCGAGCTCACTGGCATTTGAAGATGTCTTAAGAGGAGGCTGCCTGAAAAGTCACACATTAGGGCATGAACCCCAGGGGTAGGGAATGGGGGCAGACCCCTGTATGGATCCTCTCCTGATAGTATCTTAGCTGGTCTCACTGTGGCTCCCAGGCCTCTGTTTCCCCTTCTGTGAAATGGGGAGATGGCCACCTGCTCTGAGCTGAGACTTCTGGGTGTCTGGGAGAGTTCCTGATGGGTGCTTGACGGGTGCTCTCCAGGTGGCCAGGCAGGCAAATGCCAAATCCCAGTCACTTCTGACAAGATCTGAGGCCAGATGGAGAATTGGTTTCACATACATCTCAGCCTCATAACTCCTCCCATTCTCTGACTCCGTCTTTTCCACATTTCCTCCCCTCTTGCCCACCCCTGCCCTCTGCCTGGCTCGCCAGCTCTCTTGCATGCCTGAGCATAGGCCTTCACCCCCCCTTCCTGCATGCCCCCCTGGCTCCGCTCGCTGGCAGGGCCTTCTGGGGGCCCGCTGTGCCTGCCCCTCATCCCTCCTGTCATTCGTTGAAGCTGCACCCCTGGGTCACGAGGCACGGGGCGGAGCCGTTGCCATCGGAGGACGAGAACTGCACCCTGGTCGAGGTGACCGAAGAGGAGGTCGAGAACTCGGTCAAACACATTCCCAGCCTGGCGACCGTGGTAAGGCGGACGGACCGCTGACCAAAAGCAGGGACCCAGAGAGCCTTAGGGCCTGGCGGGACAGAGCTGAACCACCCCCTAACCCATAGCTACTGGCCTCTGGGCCTTGGCACATTCCAAGCTGGGTCCCATATTACCATGGGGTGGGGGTGTCCCTTTCCGAGGATCACACTACCCTAGAATTCCTGCTTTCAGAGCATGTCAGGGGAGAAGAACCAGGGAAAGGACCAGGCAGGAGCCAGTGGTAGGACCTGGAGCTGAGGTCCCTAACATGGCTCCCACCTGGGTGGCCCAGCTGTCTCTAGGGTGAACAGCTTCACCCATCTCACATCTGCTGTGTGGGCAACTACCAGGGCTGGGGCAGAGACTCCCACGCACATACCTCAGAAAGTTCTGCCCAACTCCTAAGGGTGGCATTTTGCTTTGGAGCCACTAGGCCCCCTTTTGTGGCCTTGAATTTGGATCCTGACCCAGGAAATGGAGCCAGACCATAGAGTCCTCAGGTCTAACTTTGGAGACTCCAGGAATCACCCACTTGCTGTTCAGGAGGGCATCTGAGGTCCAAGCAGCAGTCCTGGGGACAGAGACCATCTGGCTGTCCCACTGTGGCTACATTGACAGCTCTGATTTTGTGTGGGTAGTCCTGGCCTCAGCAGGCAGGCATTGGACTCTGGTTGGGACCCATGATTGTATGTAATGACACAGTGTTGAGCCCTGAGGGACAGCCCCTTTGGGAGCCTAACTGCTGGCTCCCCCTCTTCCAGCTTTGCACTTCTCCCTTCTGCCTCCCCACACTTCATCTCTCTGCCTTCCAAACCCCCAGTCCCAGGTCCAGGGCATTCATCTACCTCCTCCTCCCCTCCTCCCCTACTTGGGGCCTGTACACACCTTCACTGGTACACTCATCCACCTCTACCCATGGTACCCATATCCTGTACCCTTAGGGGGGAGGCAGCTGGAATCAAACTCTGTACCCACCATGAGTTATTCTATTCCAGACTTGGAATGTTCTAGTCCTGAATTAGTCCCCCACCCTTTGCTCCCCAGGTGTCAGCTGCAGGTTCTTGGGAGAACGTGACCCTGGAGGTCTATAGTAGGCATTCATCATTCCAGAAACACTTCTTGATCACAGAATGGTTTCTCAGGCCTATTGGGAGCAAAGGGTGGGTGTGCAGTGAGGGACAAGACCCTTGAGAGAGAGATGCTGGTCAAAACACCAACAAATAGAAATTCTTTGCCACAGAGGGGCTATAAGTCATGCCCTTAATGGAGGGACAGTGAGTGACCAGGTAGTGAGTTGGGAAAGGCTTCCTGAGAGATGTGGATACACTCTGAGGATGGCAGGGCATAGCCTGATCAAGAGAGGGTAGAGGGGTGAACAGCGAACACATTCCCAGCAAGAAGGACTGGGCCTAAAAGAAGCTTTCAGATAGCAGGGCAGGGAAGGTGGAGGGAGGATGCAGCAGAAACCTAATCTTGACCCAAGGAGCCGAGAGAAGTTCGTGCAGTGTTCGGATAGGAGCAGCTGGGGCAGGGAGGGCAGACAGGCACTAAGAGGTCATCCACCTTGGAACTGGATTATGAAGTCCAGGTCCCTTCTGTGTCTTCTTCATTCAGCAAGCACTCAGGGCATGTCAGACTTGGGGCGCAAAGATGAGTGAGGTCCAGTACCAGCTCTCAGGGGGCTCCTGACCTTGTGATAAAGACGGACCCAGAGGGAACAGGGGTCTGCTGAAGAGGAGCTCCTGCTGGTCTGACAAAAGCAGGGACCCAGAGAGCCTGAGGGCCTGGCTGGTTTGACGAGGGGGTTGGGGCAGGGTGAATCACCAAGGGGAGGAGGCCTGCCAAGGCTTAGAGGAAAAAGAGGCTATTGTTTTCTAATGACTAGGAGAGCCTCACCAGAGGTGTGGGCGTCATTCTCTAAGTCTGTGGTTTTCTTTTTCTTTTTTTAAAATTGAGGTAGAGGACCGGGTGTGGTGGCTCACACTTGTAATCCTAGTACTTTGGGAGGCTGAGGCAGGTGGATCTCCAGAGCTCAGGAGTTCGAGACCAGCCTTGAGCAAGAGCAAGAACCCATTTCTAAAAAATAGCTGGGTGTTGTGGTGGGTACCTGTAGTCCCAACTACTCAGGAAGCTGAGGAAGAGGATTGCTTGTGCCTAAGAGTTTGAGGTTGATGTGAGCTATGATGCCATGGCACTCTACTGAGGGTGACAAAATGAGAGTCTGTCTCCAAAAAAAAAAAAAAAAAAAATTGAGGTAGAATTCATAACATAAAAGCAGCCAGTTTAGGGTGGCGCCTGTGGCTCAGTCAGTAGGGCACCAGCCCCATATGCCGAGGGTGGTGGGTTCAGACCCAGCCCTGGCCAAACTGCAACAAAAAAATAGCCAGGCGTTGTGGCGGGCGCCTGTAGTCCCAGCTACTTGGGAGACTGAGGCAAAAGAATCACCCAAGCCCAAGGAGTTGGAGGTTGCTGTGAGCTGTGTGACACCACGGCACTCTACCGAGGGTTAATAAGTGGAACTCTGTCTCAAAAAAATAAATTAATTAATTAACTAGTTTAAAGTAAACCGTTGAGAGGCATTTAGGACATTCACAATGTTGTGCAATTATCACGTCAGTAGTTATGAAACATTTTCACCCCTGTAATCCCAGCATTTTGAGAGGCAAAGGTGGGAGGGTGGCTTGAGTACAGGAGTTTGAGACCAGCCTGGGCGACACAGTAAGATCCTGTCTCTAAAAAATAAAAATGAAAAAACAAGCTGGGCATTGTGGTATGCACCTGTAGTCACAGCTACTTGGGAAGCTGGGACAGGAGGATTGCTTGAGCCCAGAAATTTGAGGTAACACTGAGCTATGTTGATGCCACTGCACTCTAGCCAGGGTACAGAGCGAGACTCTGTCTCTTAAAAGATATGAAACATTGTCACCACCTCAAGAGAAAACCCCTGTTCATCAATCACCCCCTTCTCTGACTACCTCTAATCTACTTTCTATCCCTGAGTGTTTGCTTCTTTCACTTAGCATCATGTTTTCAAGGTTCATCCAAGTTGCGACGTGCGTCAGCACTTCACTCCTTTTTATAAGTAATATTCCACTGTGTGGAGACACCACGTTGTGTTTATTTCTTCAGTTCATGGACATTTGGATGTTCTCTTCTTTTGGTAAATCAATATTTCTTTAACACTTATTTTTCTTGTTAACGACAAACCCTAAAAGAAAATAAAAATTAGCTTAGTACCTGAAACATCTTGAAAGGGCACTGTGGTTTGGCTGGGTATAGGATGAGGCCCAGAGGTGGATCCTCGGTGACCCCTGTGGGGCCTGGAGGCCATTCCCTTCACATGATGCAGCAGCAAAGCAACAGCAGGGGTGACTGGTTCACTTCCTTGCTCCAGAATTTTCCAGGGCCAGCATCAGGGTAGTTCCAAACTCCTTTGGGTAAAGGATTCTGAGTCAGGGAATGAGGGAATCAGATCTGGGTTTCAGAAGGGGGTGGGAGGGAGGTAGAAGACAAGGGAGGCTGGGACGAGAAGCTGAGCGGGGCTGCAGTGCAGGAATAGCACCTTTTCTCCCAGGAGCCGCTCCTCCCCTGGCTGGGCTGTTTCCTAGCCATGTGTGGACCCAGCCTGTGTCAAAGCAAGTGAGGCAAGGGGTGCCAGCAAGTTTCCACTCCTGGCCGCGGACAAGGCCAGCTGCCAGCATCTCTCAGGCTTAGAAGGGCCTCTGCACTCTGAGCTTTTCTTCCTCGTGCCACACCAGACTGTAGAGGGGCCATCCTTAGTTGCCCTGGGGTGGTTTTCATCCTCCACTAAACTGTTTTCCCCTGAGAAGCTGGTACCCTCTTCTGCTGGCGGGGATATGAAATGGTGCAGCTGCTGTAGAAAATAGAATTACCACCAGAAATTCCACTCCTACTCTACCCAAGAGAAATGAAAGCATTTTGTGTGGAAAACATGCTCACACAAAAATTTGTACATGAATGTTCGTAGCAGCACTATTCACAACAGTCGAAAGATGGAAACGATCTGAATGTCCATCAGCAGATGAATGGATGAGCAACACCTGGTCTACCCACACCAAGGTCTATGAAAAGGAGTGAAGCACCGATTCGTGCTACAATGTGGGTGACCCTTGAAAATGATGCTGAGTGAAAGGAGCCAGCCACAAAAGGCCCCATTTGTGTGATTGCATTTGTAGGACATGTCCAGAATAGGCAAATCTATGCAAAGATTAGTGGTTGCCAGGGGCTGGGGAAAGGAGGAGAGACTGCTAACAGGTATGGGGTTTCTTTTTGGGGTAATGTAAATGTGGAATCAATGGTGATGGGATTGTACTAAAAACCATTGACTTGTATACTTTCAAATGGCAAATTTATGGTATGTAAATTATAACTTTATTTAAAAAAAAAAAAGGCAGCCCTAACTCCCAGAATTAATATCTGGGAAGCAAGAGTTTATTGTTGGGATGGCGGGATGGCTACAGATGCCTGTTAAGAAATTTAAGGCCTGGCCTTGAAGATGAAATGGTGCCAAGTATGTCCAAAGGACAATGCAGGCCTGCTCTCCTGGAGTGCCTGCAGGGCCCTGCAGGGGGTGGGCTAGACCAGGAATCCGTTTTATCAGGCCTTCAGTGTCAGATCAGAGTGTGGACCTTGTCTTGTTGGCAGCAGGGAGCCATGGGGCATTTTGGAGCAAGTCAGACTCAGGGCTGGCTCTGGCAGGTGTTTCTCAGGTAGGAAGGATACTGCCCAAACTGCCTCCCTCAGAGGCCCACTGTCGGCCACAGTGAGCCCTGAGAGCTGGCAGGGGCTGGGGAGAAGGAAGCAGGTGGGTGTTCTCTAGAATCTCTCTTGAATGGCCAAGCAGTCACCCACCACTCTTCTCTCCCTGTCAGATCCTGGTGAAGACCATGATCCGCAAACGCTCTTTCGGGAACCCGTTTGAAGGCAGCCGGCGGGAGGAGCGCTCACTGTCAGCGCCTGGAAATCTGCTCACGTGAGTGCCCCCCTGCCTTGCTCCCAGGGTGGGGGCTGGAGGCTGAGCTTGGGGCAGCCCTGCCCAGACCACTTTGCGTGGCTGCTTCGTTAAGTGGTACCATCTGGAAGGCTCAAATGAGAACCCCCAGGCACCAGGGAAATGAGCAACTGCCAGCTTTGGTCACCCAGGCTCAGCACAACATAGTCTGGCTGGCAGCTAATCCACACTGAAGTTTTACCTTTCTCAGGGGGAATTGTACTTTAGTGGGGGGCTCCTGTCGGTCAGAAAGAAAGCACTTTTGTGGCCCAGAATGGTGAGTGCTTGATGGTGGGATTGGAGGCCCCATGATGAGGAGGCAGTGTGGTCTTGCTCTGGCCCTGTGTGTCCATGCAGAGAGGCATCCACTCACCTCGTCAAGACCACTCTGGCATTGGCTCCCTGAGGCTGGTGTTTGGGATTAGAATGTCTCTGGAGTGGGGGACAGGCATCTTGTGGATCCCAAGTGTCCTTTCTCACTTCCCTTTCCCCCCCTCTTCTGGCAATTCCAGCAAAAAACCAACCAGGGAGTGTGAGCCCCTGTCTGAGCCCAAGGTAACGCCTGCCTGCCTGTGCTGTAGCCTCTCTGCTGGGGCCTGGGGGTGGGGGCAGCTGCAGAGCACGGGGGCATCTCCACCCAGGCGGATGTCCCTTTCAGCCCGGACTGCTGTGCCCAGGCTCCCCACCGGCCTCTGGACCCAGGATTAGAATGAGGGGCAGTCCAATGGCTTGGACCTGATGGGGGCGTTGTGCATGTGGGCTGGGGCTGCAGGTGCATGGCGCTCCACCTGGAATGCCTGCGGGGTCCCCCAGGTCTGAGGCCTCAGTGTGGTACACATATAGATTCAGTGCACATTAGTGGCATCGAAGCTCCATCACAGGCCCACAGCTGCCCCACCCTGAGTCTGCGTGGTCAGAGCATAGATCAGGCATGCTACACTCTCTCTTTTCATGAGAGGGTCTCCAGCTTCTGCTCTTTCTTTTCTGATAGGTTAAGATCTAGAAAATACAGCTTGGCGCCTGTGGCTCAGCGGGCTAAGGCGCCAGCCACGTACACCTGAGCTGGCGGGTTCGAATCCAGCCCGGGCCCGCCAAACAACAATGACGGCTGCAACCAAAAAAATGGCCGGGCATTGTGGCGGGCGCCTGTAGTCCCAGCTACTTGGGAGGCGGAGGCAGGAGACTCGCTTGAGCTCAGGAATTGGAGGTTGCTGTGAGCAGTGATGCCACAGCACTCTATCCAGGGTGACAGCTTGAGGCTCTGTCTCAAAAAAATAAAATAAAATAAAAATAAATAAATAAATAAAGTCTAGAAAATACATCCCCTTCCAGCATGTTCTAAGGTAATGAGTCCCCTGACCAGGGTAGGAGTCAGACGTTCCTTCTGGTCAGAGGCCCTCTTTCCAAACACATCCAGGCCAGGTTACCAGAGTCTCCCAGGACAAATGAGGACTTTTATCCTGTAAGACTGGGAGGTCTTGCTTGGCACTCTGCTGCCCCCTCTTGCCAAAATGCCCATGGTGGGTGGTGACCTATGTCCTTCCCACTGAAGTTGATGTGGCTGCCATACTTTTAGCTGGGAGCTCCAGAGATCCATTCTATTTCTTATTTTATATTATTTTATTATTATTTTTGAGATAAGTTCTTCCTCGGTGGCCTGGCTGGAGTACAGTGGTGTGATCATAGTTCACTGCAGCCTCCAACTCCTGGCCTCTAACGGTACTCCTGCCTCAGCCTCCCTAGTAGCTGGGACTATAAGTGTATGCTACCACACCTGTCTGATTTTTTTAATTTTTAGTAGAGATAGAATGTTGCTCAGGCTGGTCTTGAACCTCTGGCCTCAAGTGATCCTCCGGCCCCAGTATCCCAAAGTGCTGGGATTACAGGGGTGAGCCCCTACACTCAGCCTTCTATTTCTTAAAAACAGCTTTATTGAGGTATAATTCGCATACCACACAATTCACATATTTAAAGTGTATAATTCAGTGGTTTTTAGTGTATTCACAGAGTTGTGCAGCCATCACCAGTCAACTTTAGAATATTTTATCTACCCAAGAAGAAACCCTGTACCCTTAGCTGTACCCACCCCCATCTCACTCAGCCCCAGTGATTATTAGCCCACTAATCTACTTTCAGTTTTCTACAGATTTACTTATTTCTGGACATTTCATATAAATGGAATCATACAATATGTGGCCTTTTGTGACTGGCTTCCTTCACTCAGCACTATGTTTTTGAGGTTCATCCATGCTGTAGCATGTATCTGTGCTTCATTCCTTTTTATGGCTGAATAATACTTTGTTATATGGATAGACCACACTTTGTTTATCCATTCATCTGTTGATGGACATTGTTTCCACCTTTTGGCTGTCACAAATGAATACTGCTGCTTATGAACGTTTGTGTACCAGTGTTAGGAGTTGGCTTATGAAATGAAATTTGTTGGCCATCTCTACCATAGGGGTCAGGGGTTTATATGGTAGTCTAGGAGGAACACTTCTTTGGAAATCATCTATGCTTTTCGGAGAAACCTTGCCCTCTGGAGTAGAACAGGGAAAATGGCAGTTAGTAATCAGCTAGTCTTCAGTAGCCTCAGGAGGCTACTGCAGTCCCCGCTTGGTTCCCAGACGTCTATGCAGCCAGGTGACCCATGGCTCTGCCTGGGGTCTTCACAGGATGACGGGGAGTAGGAGCCCACTCCCGCTTTCTCTCTCTCTTTTTTTTTTTGAGCCAGTCTCACTTTGTCACCCTGGGTAGAGTGCCGTGGTGTCATAGCTCAAAGCAACCTCAAACTCTTAGGTTCAAGCGATTCTCTTGAACCATGAGCCTCACGAGCAGCTGAGACTACAGGTGCCCTCCACAATGCCCGGCTGTTTTAGAGATGGGGTCTTGCTCTCGCTCAGGCTGTTCTCAAACTGGTAAGCTCAGGTGATCTGACTGCCTTGGCCTCCCAGAATGCTGGGATTACAGGCGTGAGTCACCAGTGTGCTGGGCCCTCACTTTTTCTTCTTAGCCTCTGTGTTAGGGTTTGCCAGCTTGGGGCTGCCTCCTGTTTGTAAGCATGTCTGCAGTTCCTTGATTTTCAATGAGATCAAAATTTCAAGACCTCAGTAGCCAGATACTAGCCCAAAGGACTTTACTATCCCTTTACTCTCTCACCTATGGTCCCAGTAACACCTAGGGATTACTGCCTCTCAGCACTAAGGAGTGGGTGGGACACTTGGGTCCTGGGAGCTCATAGAGCTGGTTGGACTGGAAGCAGCCTTACCAACAGGCAGCTGTGACAGCAGAAGTTGACATCTAGTTACGGCTCCCTCCTCCCCTGGGGCCTTTACTTGCCATTCTTTGTCAGAACATAAAAAGCCATCTCAAACAAAGAAGGTTTTCTTTCTAGGAAGTACTGAGGTCACACTTTCTCCTCCTTTGTATAGGGACAGTCCCCTACAGGGAACACAGATCAGATTGTTGCTGGGGAAGGACAGACAATGGCATGCCCTGTGGATTCCCTTGAAAGGGGAAATCTGTATGATGGTGACAAGGAGATGAATCCCTCCTTAGGGGATCCCCATCACATTTCTTCTCACACCATCCACATTGTCGCTGTCACATGGGCAATTCCATCTAGGGCCTGTGAGGGACCCACCGACTGACTTTCTTTCATTTCCCTCTGGGCCTGGGTATAGGGGTTTGGGGTAGTTACCAACAGCCCTCTCCTGAGGGCTCCCTGTGTCCTAGGCCAGGCTGGGGAGGCCCTGTCTGCTGCTCCCAAGGACGAGTGTCACAATCTCCCCTTCAAGAAGTTTCTAGGGAGATAGAAGTGGGGGGAGGTTTGAGATACCTGCCTACATAGTGCTTGTGATCTGTGTGATGGTTTTAGGAGTTCCATAGGACATTTTGCATCCATTTTATAGCTTATTTTTGGTAAATAATGCTGGTCTTGCATTTACAGAGGGGATGGTTGCACAGTCTCATTTGAAAAATTTACGTGAGCAAGAAATAGGGGGAGATGATCGCAAAGACCAGGTTAGGTGGTGCAAGATGGCACACCAGGCAGAGGGGCCCAGATGTGGGAGAAGCTAGCTCTGAGCCTTAATGCTGCTTTTCTGTTTGGTGAGCAGGAAGCAAGGCAGCGAAGACAGCCCAGGGGCCCCCGACCCGCCACCCGCTGGGGAGGAGGAAGTGCCATTGTGAAAGGCGGACCCTGCGTGGAGAGTTGGGGGGCCCTGGACCCCGGCTGCCCTGCACGCATGCGTCCTCTGCCGCCCGAGGAGGCGATGGAGCCCGAGTAGCTGCCTGGATCGCTGGACCTCGCATGCACCTAGTCACCTCTGCGGGGCTGCTGCAGCCCGCGTTTCCATAGCAGCATGTCCTACGGAAACCGAGCACGTGTGTAGAGCCTTGATCGTCATCTCTGGTTATTTGTTTTTTCCTTTGTTGTTTTAAAGGGGACCAAAAAGGCAGGGAGGGACTTGACTCCATGGCGTCGACCTTGGCTGCTGGCTAGCTGAACAGGTGGGTGTGAGGAGTTGTAGACTCAAAACCACATGTATTTTGGGATAATTGCTTTTTTAAATGTTTTTATGCCAAAAATCCTTCATTGTGATTTCAGAACCACATCAGAGATACCAAATGAGTATGCATGGGGTTTGAAAATCATAGAAAAATGAGCAGAAAACTCCAGGAGTCTGAGGCCTGGGAGTTATTGCTGCATTTGAGAGAAGTAAAAGGGTAGATGGGACTCTGTATGCAATCCCCAAACTGTGGCACCTTCTAGAATCTTGGACTCAAGGAGTCAGAGCAGCACTAGCCCTCCCTCGCTTCAGGGAACTTAAAGGCAACTTATTTGTAAGAAGGACTTTTTAATTTTTTATGGGTAGAATTGTAGTCAGGAAAATAGAAAGGGCTTGAAGTATAAATGCTTCTGGAAGGAGATTTTTCAGCATCCATGGTGGGGAAAGTTTCTTCTGAAAAACTGAACATATTTCTTTATGAGGGCTGCTCAAGGCAGGTTTCTGAAATAGTCAGCTGAGCTCTAGTGAATATCTCTGTTAAATTACAAGAACTTCCAGGTGAAATCCTACATTTCCATGTACATTACATGGCTTAAGATTAAACATTTCTCTAACTAGACTGAACTCTAGAGTACAGTAGTTCAGAAATTACTTAGAGCTTCCGGGATCTACTTCATGGCTTCAGGCATGTGATCAGTTAAAGCCAGTGAAGCCTGTGCCTGTATATGTCAGCAGTGTAGCTTGTCTAGGGCCTGTGTCTTCTATAGACTTGCTGAGGTTTTGTTTTCATTTTAAATACTAACTGATTGTTGTAGTCAATGAAATACCCAGTTTCTGGAGGGCCTTGTGGAAAATGGTTTGACTTGACTGAGACACAAATGATTCTTTACTGGTAAGCTAATTGAGGATCCATGCTGTGACACTGGGGTACCCTTTTAGAGAATATTGTTGAAACCCAGAGCACTCCTCTGGGTACAAGGAAACCAAGGCTTGGCACAGGAAGTTCTGCTTTGTAGCCAGAATAGGGTTTATCCAGATAGGGTTTATCTTTTTGACTGCCAACTAATGTTTGACATTTGGTTGACGTTCGAGTGGGACTCCTTTCACAGCCATGTGTAGGTGAATGTGAAGTTTAAGGGGGAGGAAAACTGGAAGGACTTTGTCCTTGGAGAGTTGGAGCTGTTTCCCAGTACTCTGTGGAGTCTGGTTTGGGTGAAATACGGTATCAGTAACTGGGTTCAGAATACTGTTTTCCTGTAGTTTTCCATCTGATCAGCCCTGATGTGAGGACTCCTCCCAGAGACAGAGCGAGGCCTTGTCCCCTCCCACTCCCCCACCCCTGCCCCTAGCTAGCCCGTTCACAAGCCCTAGTATTCTTGGCTTCCATAGAATTTCTTAAGCTCTTGATTGTAGTTTAGCCAGACTTTTCTTGCTATATAAACCGTTCAGAATTGGGGAATACTGGTTTCAAGGAGCAAAGGTCACCCAGCCTAGTGAAGGTTGTCTTGCCTGCTTGCTTTCTCTTTGTAACCTAGTACTTCCTTTGCCCACTTCCTTTAAATTTATGGGGCAATGACTCAATAGTTCCACCCTTTCTGGTAGCAGATGGGGTTTGATTAGTTTGCAATAAGCACCTTGCAGTGGTTAAAGCCAGTGGATCCCTAGTCTCAGGCCTAACCTGTCTGTGGGCTCCGGCCTGGCTAAGTGGCTCACCCAATGGGGGCAATAGCACACAGGGCTTCTGTAGAGCGTCTCTTGTTTACACAGCCGCATCGGGCAATGCCATTTCTCCTCATCACAGGACTTTCCATGTAAGATTTCTTATGTGGATCATGCCAGCAATCAGGCAGCACCCAGCTGTTGGGGGTGGTAGTTGAGGGAGGCCCACATTGATAACTTTTTCTAAAAAACAAAGAAACACCAAAGAAAGCATGGAAAGGACCCACTCCACAGGAAAGGATAAGTCAAGAAGGCTGTTTTAAACACAAAGCATTAGAGCTACCACTCTCTTGGAGCACAAACATTGATTATTCAAAAACCAACTCTGTCAGGAATGAGAAGCTGTTGTGAGCAGCTCTTCCAGGTGGGCCGAAAGGATGCCCATAATTCCTTCCACTGCTGCCTCATCTGTGGGACCAATTTGGTGTAAGCAACCTGCAGCCTGCACCTATGGCCTCAAAGGAAGCACAAATCCTCCATCCACCTTCTGTTTCCTCTGCCCTCTCCCATTTCCTGGCCATCCCACAGGTTGCCAGTGGCCCCTAGAAAGCCTTATCAAGCCCCTTGTTGGCACTTGGGGCTCCAGAGGCCTCTTTTCCCTGGCCTCGCCTTTCCCATGAGGCAGGGCTCTTGTCCTCAGAGCCCTCCTGGGGCAAAGAGGAAGAATCCCTGAACATGTAGGTACAGGCATGGCCTGTCACTCTCATTCATCTTCCAGAGGGGAGCTTCATGTTGCTGAGTGGAAGAATCATGACTTCCACTTGCTTCCAAGGTGCTAGGGAAGGTTTCAAGGTCATTGGCTCCTATCTTCTCTCCAGCTTTACAGGATGAGTTTCATGGGACTGCTCACTTTTCTATTCTGTGATTTATTTAATGCCCGATGCTTCTGTTCCATTCCTGATCCTTTCTACTATGCATTTTCCTTTTATCAGGTGTACAAAGTTAAATACTGTGTATTTATCACTAAAAAGTACATGAACTTAAGAGAAAAATAAGCCTTTGGTGATTTTCCACACGTTTAAGCTTCTCTGTAAACTTGAAATAAACAGCAAAATGGTGCAAAACCTGGGCCTCTGTTTTTTTTGGCTGGTGGTGGTTGATTTAGGTTGTCTGTCCTTATGTTTGCATTCCGTGAGGTTAAACGCCCAAGTCAAAGCTTATATATTCAGCAAAGCCCTAATTTATAGCATGTCCTAGTACCTTGTTTCGCAGTGTGGTTCTCAGACCAGCGGTGTCAGTGTCACCTGGGAGTGGGTTAGAAAAACAGCTGCTAGGGCCTAGTTTAAACCTGCTCCCTAGGTGACTTGAAGCACTGCTGTGGCAGGCAGGTGACTGCTAGACTTTGGTGGAGGCCAGATAGGAGAGCAGCTCCGGAGCAGTTCCAGCCACACTGAGTACATCCTGCGGGCGGGGCATGCTCCGTGATGCTTCACCCCATGAGGTATTAACCCCATTTTGTGGATCATCACCTGTCAACCGAGGCTCAGAAAAGTTAAGGCAGATGTTCAAGGGCTTGAATTTGCCAGCAAAACCCCTGAACTTCAGAGTCTCTCTTTTTTTTTTTTTTTGCAATTTTTGGCCGGGGCTGGGTTTGAACCCGCCACCTCCAGCATATGGGGCTGGCGCCCTACTCACTGAGCCACAGGCGCCACCCTGAACTTCGGAGTCTTAATGGTGGCTGGTTTTCACGACATCTGTAGACTTGTTTTAGAACCAAGCCTTCTCCAGATCAGATAAAGGCTGTGGGATCCCTGCAATGCAAATGTGAATCTAGCCCAGGACATTGCTCTTCTGGGTTTGAACCTCATTTTTCTATTATCAAGGGGCATAAGATGAAGTCTGAAAAATTCCTGATCCATTGTGGGAGAAATACAGCATTAAATCCTGGCCTTGAAGAGTCAAGAGCAGGGCGTTCCCATTGGAAAATCCTATGGAGAATCTGATGAAAGTGAAAGGAAGTGTAGCTCAGTATTTGCTATGCAGAAGTGTAGGGTACCAGAGACTCCTGGAAGCCCATCCAGGATGTGAAGGGGGCACAGCTGCACACAAGATGATTCTGGTAAGTAAAGTAATATTCCCCACCCTTACCCCAACTGGCCTTTGCATTCATTTTAGGAAAGAGGAGGTCAAACAAAGTATCTCCCTACTCCAGAAGAGCCAGTAACTCTTGACTCCTTAGCCTCCAAGATAATAAACCATTTGGCTTAGTCCATTTTGTGCTGCTATAACAAAATGCCCAAGACTGGGTAACTTAAAAAGAACACAGATTTATTTCTCACAGTTCTGGAGGCTGGGAAATTCAAGATCAAGGTGCCAGCAGGTTGGGTGTCTGGTTAGGGCTGCTCTTTGCCTCCAAGAGGGTGTCTTGGTGCTGCATCTTTTGGAGGAGAGGAATGCTGTGTCCTCACATGGTGGCAGGTGAAAGGGCAAAAAGGGGGTGAACTCTGTCACGCTCTTTTATAGAGGGTCATGGCTCCCACTCAGGCGGGCAGACCCCTCAGGACCCAATCACCTCCAATGACCCCACCTCCCAATATTCCTGCATTGGGGAGTAAGTTTCCAGCTTGTGTCTTTGCGGGATACACATTCAGACCACATCACCATGCCTAAAATTCTACCTCTGTTTGATCTATGTGCTCAAGCGAGCATGTTTTTCAAGGGCAGCATGAACCAGAGCTGCTTTGGAGGGGTTTGGTAAACTTTACTTCCTCGAACCAAGAAAAGCCCAGTTTGGTCGTTTACCCAGCAGCACCAGACCACTTATAATTATTCTCCTCATCCTAAAGGTGAATTTATAGCAAAGGGAAGGGGCAAACTGCTTCCTTTAGGGGGATTCTGAACTCCTAGTACAGAACTAGGTCAGTGTGAAGTCATAGCTGGAAATAGCTTCCTGAACATTTCGGACCTGTAGGGAGGCAGGTGTAGGTGGTGCTGCTTTTGGTTGGAGACTTTGGGGAAGCAAATGGGGGAGAGGACAAGCCACTTCCATGTTACCTAAACTACAGTCCTATAATTTTATGTCAAAATGCAAGTATAGGTAAGATGTGGCTAGAGAAAAGAAAATCACATAAACTCTGTAGGAACATGACCTAATGAAGATCAAAATTCTTAGGCTTTTAAAAGTAGTGGGGTGAGGGCGGCACTGTGGCTCAGTGGGTGGGGTGCTGGCCCCATGTACCGATGGTGGAGGGTTTGAACCCGGCCCCAGCCAAACTGCAACAAAAAAATAGCCAGCGTTGTGGCAGGCACCTGTAGTCCCAGCTACTGGGGAGGCTGAGGCAAGAGAATCGCCTAAGCCCAGGAGTGAGTTGGAGGTTGCTATAAGCTGTGATGCCACAGCACTCTACCAAAAAATAGTAGTGGGGTGAAAATGCATAAGCTCCAGAAACACACAGTTTGAGGAACAGTGGAAGACCACACTGAGCTGGACAAGAAATGAATTTACTGGTCACAGTAAAAGGATGGGAAAGAAAGTTCTAGCACATGCTATGAGATGACACAGGGACGGATGAAGAAAATCATGTTTTAAAGCTTGGTCCTCAATCACCTAACTCTGCCTTGTGACTCCAGGACAAAGCCCCTGGTTGGGGGCAAGAGGGATGGCAGCCCAGGTGTGCTAAAAGTCTTGTGATCACAACCACGTGGCCTTCCCTTCTTCATAAAGTGCTTGAGCAGAGTTGCCATGGCTTGGAGGACTGGGCCTGTCCTGAAGGGAGCTGCAGCCAGGAGCTCCTGAGGAGAGCCAGCCCTAGGGGCCCTCGGGAAGGCCCAGCCCTGGAAGCTACAGTCAGTCACCCTGTGACTCAGCCAAGAACAGACTGGTAACCTACTACAACAAGTGAGCAAACACGAACCACAGGAACTGCTGGGCAACCCTGAGGACTTGTAGAGAATGAATTAGAGTCCAGAATCTTCTCTGGGGTGATACAACAGCCGTTTCTCCCTCCTCATTGTGCTTCAGTGGGGTAGGCATCACTGGTCCACCTCACTACCTAGACCCTGAAAAAACAAGGAGCAGGTCAGTCCAGCATGCACTGCTTCCAGGCCAGCCTAGTGTTTTCCCTGAGGGCTTCTAGACAGTACTGAAGTAGATCCTAAGCATGGTAGCCAACCCTCCCTTTATGCAAGGTGAATTTTAGTAGTATATTGTTATTAATACCCATTACCAACTTGAGATGCCATTAACTGAAACAAGGCTAGGTTTTTAGTGATTTTTTTTTTTTTTGGAGACAGAATCTTTCTATGTTGCCCTCCATAGACTGCCATGGTGTTATAGCTCACAGCAACCACAAACTCCTGGGTCAAGTGATTCTCCTGCCTCAGCCTCCAGAGTAAGTGGGACTACAGGCACCTGCCGCACACCTAACTAGTTTTTAGAGACGGGGGTCTCACTTTTGCTCAGGCTGGTCTCGAACTCTTGACCTCCAGAAATCCACCCATCTTGGCCTCCCAGAGTGCTAGGATTATAGGTGTGAGCCACCATGCCTGACAATGAGGCTAGGTTTTAAAGCGTGAGTTCATCCGTCTGAAGAAAAGTATGAAGTAGGGCAGTGCCTATAGTTCAGTGGGTAAGGCTCTGGCCACATACATGGAGACTGACAGGTTCGAACCTGGCCTGGGCCAGCTAGAAATCAACAATGACAACTGCAACAACAACCAAAAGAAAATGGCTGGGCGTTATGGTAGGCACCTGTAGTCTCAGCTACTTGGGACGCTGAGGCAAGAGAATTGCTCAAGCCCAAGAGTTTGAGGTTGCTGTGAGCTGTGACTCCACAGCACTCTCTACCGAGGGTGACATAATGAGACTCTGTCTCAAAAAAAAAAAAAAAAAAGTATGAAGTAAATACCAGTATGGGTGGTCAAGATCCAGAGTAGAGGCTAAGGGTGGTATAAATGGCTGGATGGATGATGTGCCAAAATAGCACAATCTTGCAGAAGGGCCTCCCCCAATGGGACCAGGGTGCAGGTTCTTTCTCCACTGGGACAAGAGACAGATAAGGGAGGAGAACAGGAGGGACTTACCTGCTCGTAATCTTCCACATATTTATATTTCTTCTCCCGATAGTAGTATCTTTTCTTCATGCAATAGAGGACTATGACATCACACAGCACTGTTGCCTAAATTTATAACAGGGCAAGAAAGAATGTGCTGGGATGCTTTTAGCCCCATTATTCCATGTGTCCCCCTTCCCACACAGCCTAGAACCTTCTACTGGAAAGGAAAGGCCCTGCCATCTCCCCAAAGGGCTGGGTCTTGAGAAGGGAAAGTGGCAGAGGGAATGGAGTCAAGAGAAAGCAGCCTAGTGGGTGAAGTATAAACCTAAGTCTAGGGTACAGGATGCCAACCAAGGTCTCCCTTCACCATGCTGATTGCTGCTGAGGATGCCCCAGCCCAAAAGGGTGAAAGGAAGGGCCTAAACCACTCACCACCCCCAGGAGTGCCACGCCAGAGCCAATGTTGATCATAGTAGGGATGATGTCAAATTTCCCAGCCTGTGAAGACAGTAGTAAAAGAAAATAAGTTGCTACAGGTGTAGGGAGAGGCCCCTTGTCCCTGTGGGGTGTGAACCAGGGTTGGTAGCAGGAGGTGGGAGGGGAGGGCCAGCAGTGAGTTACCTTTCCAAACACAATGATGTCAAAGCGGATGCCATATGCCTTGATGAGCATGCGCTGCTCCTTGCCAGTGAAGTCATTGTAATACTTGGCAAACCTGGGGAGAAGAGTACCAATTAGAGGGACATGGTACAGGATCCTGGGTCCTGGGAGAAGATGTCCCTTGTAGAGATGGTGATGGCTAACAGTTTACTCACAGAGCACCTCGTGCCTCTCTACAGGCTGACGTGACCCCATGGGGTGGAGGCGCCTGGGGAAACCTCCCTCTTCAGCATCAATGTCCTCTCTTAAAAGATACCTGAAGCCCTACCCTCTTGCCCTGAATGTCCTTCTTGATTACAGCTGAGCCACCTGCCTCCTTCAAGAGATCTCTGGCCCCTTACAGTGAGCATGCTGCTAGCCAGCACTGCAGGTAGGAGACTGAACCAGCCACGAGACTAAGCCCTAGCCTTTTTTTTTTTTTTTTTAAGAGATAGGATCTTGCTCTGTCACTTAGCACACTATAATCCCAAACTCCCTGGCTCCAGTAATCTGCCTGCCTCAGCCTTGTGAGTACTTAGGACTATAGGTGCACACCACTCATGTCTGGCTAATTTCTTAACAAACTTTTTGTAGAAATGGGGTCTCACTATGTTGTCCAGGCTGGTCTTGACTCTTGGCCTCAGGTGATACTCCCACCTTGGCCTCCCAATGTGCTGGGATTATAGCTGTGAGCCACTACACCTGATGATTGCTTTTTTTTTTAAAGACTCATAAATGAATGAAGGAATAAAATGTGGTCTTTCCATACAATGGAGTATTATTTGGGCACAAAAGAGATGAAGTGCTGATAAATGCCACAACATGGATGAACCTTGAAAACATTATGCTGAGTAAAAGAGACCACATAGTATATGATTCCATTATATGAAATGCCCAGAGTGGGCAAATCCACACAGACAGGAAGTAGATGAGGCATTACTAGCAACTGAGGATGATAGAGGGTGACAGCTAAAGAGTCCAAGGTTTCATTTTGAAGTGATAAAAATGTCCTAAAATCAACTATGATTGGCGGCACCTGTGGCTCATCGAGTAGGGCGCTGGCCCCATATACTGAAGGTGGCGGGTTCAAACCCGGCCTCGGCTGAACTGCAAAACAAAAAAATAGCCGGGCGTTGTGGTGGGCACCTGTAGTCCCAGCTAGTTGGGAGGCTGAGACAAGAGAATCGCCTAAGCCCAGGAGTTGGAGGTTGCTGTGAGCTGTGTGATGCCATGGCACTCTACCGAGGGCGATAAAGTGGCACTCTGTCTCTACAAAAAAATAAAAATAAAATAAAATAAAACTGTGATGGAGGTCATGTTTATCTATGAATATACTGTAACTACTAAAATCTGCACTGTAAATGGGTAGATAGTATGGCATATGAATTGTATTGATAAAGCTATTAAAAAATAGAAGGCCCGGTATGGTGGCTCATCCCAGCACCCTGGGAGGCCAAAGTGGGCAAATCACTTGAGCTCAGGAGTTTGAGACCAATCTGAGCAAGAGCAAGTCCCCATCTCTAAAAACAGCCAGACGTTGTTATGGGAACCTATAGTCCCAGCTACTCAGGAGGCTGAGGCAGGAGGATCACTTGAGCCCAGGAGTTTGAGGTTGCTGTGAGCTATGATGATACCACTGCACACTCATTCAGGGAACACAGTGAGACCCTGTACCAATGCAAAAAAAAAAAAAAAAGAAAAAATATATATATAGCTGCAGATAGTAGGGGGAGAATGCCTAAGCCTGGTGCAATTTGTCAACCTATTTTCTGTGGGATCCACGAAGAGCCCCGGCCTACACTCTGGGCCCATGAACTGTCTGCCCCAAAACTTCCACATCATGATCCAGGTATGAGAAACTCAAGCAGGGCTTGAAGGTGACCAAGGTTATGTGGGTGGGTGTCCTGAGGGCTCTATCTCTGTTTTAAGGTTTTGACCCAAGCTTGGGGTTTCCACAGGTTTCTATAAAAAGTATGACAGTAGAGATACAGCAACTGTACAAATCTAACTTCTAGAAAATTTAAATATCTGCCCTTCTCTCAGGGAGCCACATGGCTCAGAAGGGCAGCAGATCCTGCAATTTGGGAATTTCTTACTATCTCATATGTATTTGGTTCCATACATTACCACTAGAGGGAGGCAAGTGCAGCACAAAAGCGTTGCTACCAACTCAGATGGTCCCTTGCAGGGCCTATCTTTAAGAATGGCTACATGAGTGAAAAATGCGATAAAAGGCTCGGTGCCTATGGCTCAATGGGCTAAGGCGCCAGACACGTACACCTGAGCTGGTGGGTTCGAATCCAGCCCAGGGCCCTCCAGACAATGACGGCTGCAACCAAAAAACAGCCTGGTGGGTGACTGTAGTCCCAGCTACTTGGGAGGCGGAGGCAAGAGACTCGCTTGAGCCCAGGAATTGGAGGTTGCTGTGAGCTGTGATGCCACAGATCTCTATCCAGGGTGACAGCTTGAGGCTCTGTCTCAAAAAAAAAAAAAAAAAGAAAGAAAGAAAAATGCGATAAAGGGCATGTGGAAATGGACATGGCTAAAGATTTTGCTGCCTCAAGGAAATGACAAATATGACCCTGGCTCCCACCCTGTCATGAAATTACCAGCTATACTGGGTTGAACAGCATCCCCACAAAATTCACATCAACACAGAACCTGTGAAAATGACCTTATTTGGAAATAGTGTTTTTCTTTCTTTCTTTTTTTTTTTTTTTTGAGACAGAGCCTCAAACTGTCACCCTGGATAGAGTACTGTGACATCACAGCTCACAGCAACCTCCAATTCCTGGGCTCAAGTGAGTCTCTTGCCTCTGCCTCCCAAGTAGCTGGGACCACAGGCGCCTGCCACAACGCCTGGCCATTTTTTGGTTGCGGCCGTCATTGTTGTTTGGTGGGCCCGGGCTGGATTAGAACCCGCCAGCTCAGGTGTACGTGGCTGGTGTCTTAGCCCATTGAGCCATAGGCGCTGAGCCTGGAAGTAGTGTTTTTGCAGATGTAATTAGTTAGAGGTCATACTGGAGTAGGTTAGGTGCTAAATCCACTGACTGATGTCCTTATAAGACAGCGGTTCTCAACCTGTGGGTCACGATCCCTTTGGGGGTAAAACAACCCTTCCACAGGGGTTGCCTAAATACATCCTGCATATCAGATATTTACATTACGATTCATAATAGTAGCAAAATTACAGTTATGAAGTAGCAACGAAAATAATTTTATGGTTGGGGATCACCACAACATGAGGAACTGTATTAAAGGGTCGTGGCATTAGGAAGGTTGAGAACCACTGTTAAGAGAGTCCATAGAGACAAGCACAGAGGAATGAAGGCCATGTAACAGAGGCAGAGGCAGGAGTGATGCATCTAAAAGCCAAGGGACACTCCTTGAGCCACTAAAGCTGGAAGAAACAGGAAGGGTGAGTGTGCCCCTACTGTATTTCAGCCTGTATTTCAGATTTCTGGCCTCCAGAACTATGGGAGAATAAAACCCCACTGTTTCACAGCACCCAATTCACTTGGTTACAGCAGCTCACCTCCAAACTGGGATAACAGCATTTCCAGCAGAGAATACCAGCAAGGGCCTCTCTTGAGCCTAAAAATATGTATCTCCTGCCTCTGGGTATTCTGGAGCAGCCTTAACCTTTGAGGAACCAATTTCTGAGTAGGCCGCAGAGGCCTTCAGACTGGAGGATCACAGGCTCATCAACTCCTCAGAACAGTGGAGGGCATGGCTGAGACTGGCCCTGGATAGTTAACACTGCCAGCCTCTCCTAGCTCCTCTACAAATGAAACCAATACATTTCTTGTGACAGGGAAGGGCAAGGAAGGCTCTTGGGCTGGGATGCCACTGGGGCAAGATGCTGCTGGGAGTATTTTCCCTGGCATGGCCTTTCCACCTTGGACAGTGGACAGGCAACTTGCTGCTGGGGTGCTGCCTAAGTGTAGGTTCCCACTGGAGAGTAACCAGCCATCAGCACCCACCTCCTGACAGAAGTGAGTGATGGGACTCAAGCTCATGCTCACCTGAAATTGTAGCCAGGAGACACATTGTGGCCGATGTCCCGGGTATCCAGGCGGCGGAAGGAGTACCTGGGCAGGCAGAGGGCGGCGGCTCTGTCCAGGTTGCAGTCCCATTTGACCTGGATGCCCATGATGCCCCCCTGGTAGTGAGGGGCAGGGACAGCAAGGCTCCCATCAGCATTGCCTCTGGTGCAAGTTGTGTCAGTGATGCTGGGGAAGCCAGGGCCTGCACCTACCTCAACAGCCATGTCATGGAAGCTGTGTCCTGCCTTCTCCACTATGTTGCCAAGACGGAATATGGGGCAGAAGGGATCTGTTTTGGCATCATAAATGCATGACTTGAGGTAAGTAGTGGTGATGTTGGGAAGAATATTCCTCCTAAAGTTAGGAGGAAGCAGAAAATTCAAGCAAGGAAAACCTCAAAGAGCCAAAGGTTGCTCCAAGACACCTGGCCACCACTTACTTGCTGAAATTAAATTTGGGATACCAGATGTTGTTCTTAACCAAAAGAGTAAAGTTTTCTGCGGCCCTTAATAAAGCAGGTCTGAAAAAAACCATAGCACACTGTTAGTAGAAGTACAAATATATTAAATTAAATTGCACATAAATTTTATGTCCACCCTATATTTATATAGTCACATATCTATGTAGTATTTTTAAAAATTCACACATCATATCTTAAAATGTCATTTGTCATCTAGTCAAGAAGAGGAAACATCTCTAGCATTTTTTTTTTTTTTTTTGAGACAGAGTTGCACTATGTCACCCTGGGTAGAGTGCTGTGGCGTCACAGTTCACAGCAACTTTAAACTCTTGGGCTTAAGCGATTCTTCTGCCTCAGCCTCCCAAGTAGCTGGGACTACAAGTACTCCCTACAAAGCCTGGCTATTTTTTTGTTGTGGTTCTCATTGTTGGTTAGATGGTCCAAGCTGAGTTCGAACCGGCCAACTTTGGTGTATGTGGCTGGAGCCGTAACCACTATGCTACAGGCACTGAGCCCATCTCTAGCATTCTCTGCTCTCTTCTGTGTAAACGCTAGGTTAAGAGAAGAGACTAAGACTTCCTGGTTCTTCCTCTAGTAGAAGGGCAGGGCCTCTTCCCCAAGGCAGTGGGACAGAAGAACTTGAGGAGAAGCTAAGGAGGGTTGTGTCTCAGGGCCTCACTGAGTTTCAGGACTTACATCGCTCTGGTGTTCTAGGGATGACGGGGTGGAGGAATGAATGCTCAACAGATCTAGTTTTACAAGTTAAAGCAAAATTAAATTTCACCTACAGGCTGATCCTGACCTTATCTGCAAAGAGCACAAAAAGTGACAGCTAACTGGGGCACCACCTCTTCCCAGAAGTACCATGTTAGCCTCTGCCTGATAATACAAGTTGAGTCTCCCGGCTCGGCGCCTGTGGCTCAGCAGGCTAAGGCGCCAGCCACATACACCTGAGCTGGTGGGTTCGAATCCAGCCTGGGCCCGTCAAACAAAACAACAATGATGGCTGCAACCAAAAAACGGCCGGGCGTTGTGGCAGGCGCCTGTAGTCCCAGCTACTTGGGAGGCAGAAGCAAGAGATTCACTTGAGCCCAGGAATTGGAGGTTGCTGTGAGCTGTGATGCCACAGCACTCTATCCAGGGTGACAGCTTGAGGCTCTGTCTCAAAGAAAAAAAAACAAGTTGAGTCTCTCCCCAAGGGGCCCTAGTTTCGCTGGTAGATTTCTATAGGCGAATGTGGAACTGCAAGGCTGACCCTTTTAGTTTCCTCCAATGCAATAGGGATCTTTGAAGTTAACACGTTGGTAGCCTCACCTGGGTGAGAAAAGCTGGGTCTGCAGGCAATTCTCCTACCCCACCCACCCCAAGACAGAAAATCTAAATTGAGAACAGTGTTATTCTAGAGCAAACTTGAACCTAATCTGGTTTATAAAATATGCTTTAGCAGGCATTTTCTGCCCAGGATCTTCTATTCCATTTTTTTCTGGTAACAGAATTCAAATTTGCTTTGGAGGCCACACCTCCCCAACTCTTGCCAGTGTCATCTGAGTGGAACTGACTCCAGCTCTAGCCAGAGGTGAGCGTGTGACCCAGGCACAAGCTGAAAGCAAATTTCATCCCCCCGCCACAGAGATGGACAGGTCTAGAACATCCATGGACAGCTAAGAGGGGAAAGTCATCCTTGGGGGGATGTGAGCCCAGCACTGCCCCTGGGCCTGTGCTATGCATCCTGCAAGTAGGAACAGAGACATGGTGGTGTCCCCTGACCCCAGTTCTGGCTGTGCTGGGTCTTTCTTGGTTTAATTGAATAAATTCCCCTGCCACACATGCGTGCGTGTGTTAGATGTATTTGCAAAAATGTTCTTAAGGCACTGGGCACTGTTTCCTGTCAGTTATTTGCCAACTGATAAAATCCTAATACAAGTGAATCATCTGCACCCATATCTCGAGTAACAAACACTTGTGATCCACCTTGCCACTGATGGTGACTGCTTTGTGGTCAAGAACCGCTGTCCTAGGGTAGCCTAAAGGCACAGACACCAAAAGCACATGAAAAGCCACACACTTTAATTCTTCTGCCACCTCTGCTCAAGGCTAACACTAGGTATTTCCTTCCTGGGAACAGAACTCACTGTGGCACATGTGTGTCATCCTCCACTGGGCACCAGGCTGCCACCTCGCACGTCTTCACTGACCCATTGAAAGGCACGCATCTGCCAGTTGAGACTCCTACAGAGGTAAGGGGGAATCCAGGTCCACAGGGGTGTCCTCCTTTCCACCTCTGTGTGGTAGAAGGTTGGAGGCCCATCATGGCATCCTATGCAGCTAATGTCCAGGCAATGTTCAAGAACTGGAATCGGAGGAAGAACTGTCACCTGAGTGCCGACCATATATCTGCCAACTCATGGACAGGATGATATAAAGTCACAGATCTGGCCAAGACACGGGATGGCTTCTAGGGGTCATGCAACAAATGTGGACATAGAGAGGGTCCTGGGGCCCAAGTTTTAACAGCAGGCTCATCCAGGGTCATGTGAAGGAATTGGGTTTTTTTTCTTTATCCCTGAGATTTCTCTATCAGGAAGCTATACAGGGGAGGTGATCTTTGTTGGGGGCTGCCCTCCCCAGGTGGCTGGAGGCTCATACCATTGCTGTGGCTGCTTGTGAAGCCAGCAGTGCAGTTGGCATCTGATTCGCAAACAGTGGTCTTATCTGGAATCTGGAGAAAGAAGAACAAATGAAAACAAGCTCCACATGGCCCACACAACCAGACAGGTGGAGGGAGAGTGGGTAAGGCCCAAGGAGCCACCTACCTCAGGACAGTTGCCCTGGGTCTGGTTCATGGTAAGGATCATGTTGGTCATAATGAAGAGGGAGTTTTCCTCCTGCAGAGTAGAGAGAGCATTGTTGTATCACCCTCGGAGTTAAGCAGAGCCAAAAAGACAGATGTTCACTTACTAGGACAATTCAAAAAATGGTCTTATTATAGTTTCTTATTCTGCCATATGGAAGTTTACAACCTAATTGAAAGCAGAGACTCAAATATCAACTTGTACACCAAAGTTCATAGCAGCACTTTCACAATAGCCAAAAGGTGGAAGTGACCCAAATATCTGTCCTGGCCTATCCATACAATGGAATATCAGTCAGCAATAAAAAGGAATGATGCACTGACACATGCCACAAGATGGACAAATCTCAAAACATGCTAAGTGCAAGAAGCCAGACAACAAAGACCACATATTCTACGATTCCACCCCTATGAAATTTCCACAATAGGCAAATCTATAGAGACAGAGAGTAGATTAAGTAGTTGCCAGGGACCCTGGGGAGGGACAAAGGGGGAGTGACTGCTTAATGCATATGGAGCTTTCTTTTAGGGTGAGAAAGATGTTTTGGAACCAGATTGAGGTGGTGGTTGCAGGACATGGTGACTACACTAAATATTGCTGAGTTATTCATTTTAAAGTGGTTAACTGCTATTAAGTGAATTTTACCTCAATTAAAAAAATTAATCTACAAACTGAAATAGTTCTCAAATAAATGTTGACTTATTGAGGGCAAAGAGCCAACAACTGCTCAAAACATCCTTTGCTAACTAGACTACCTCAGAGGTATAAAAACATGAGGCTTCAAAGGTCAAAAATCTGGTTGGTTTTCTTTCCTAACTGGAATTAGTATTTTTTTTTTCCTAACTGGAATTAAAGATAAATAAAATATTCTAGAGAAGGATTGCTCAGAGTCATCAAGTGATTTTTTTTTTTTTGAGACAGAGTCTTATTCTGTTACCCCAGGCTACAATGCCTTGGTGTCACAGCTCACAGCAACCTCAAATTCCTGGGTTCAAGTTTGAGGCTGCCTCAGCCTCCCCAGCAGCTGAAACTATAGGCATGCATCACTATACCTGGATAATTTTTTCTATTTTCCGTAAAGACAAGGTTTCATTCTTGCTCAGGCTGGCCTCAAACTCCTGAGCTCAAGCAATCCATCTGCCTTCGCCTCCCAGAGTGTTAGGATTACAGGGGTAAGCCACTACACTCAGCCATCAAGTGACATTTCTGTCTTTGAGAAAGTTCTGTTTTCTCCCTATAGGTAAGAAAGTGCCAAATTATTGATTTAGAGTTTGTGGAAATCAATTTGCTAGGATGAGACTGAAGAACTGCTAATAATGACCTCCTAATATAAGGAATAAAAGAAAAAGACCTTAATAGATTTTAGTTGGACCCTGCCTTACCCCCATTGGGCACTGGTATTTTATTTATTTATTTAATTTTTGGAGACAGAGATCTCGCTATGTTTCCCAGGCTAGTCTTGAACTCCAGGGCTCAAGAAATCCTCCTGCTTTAGCCTCTCTAGTAGCTGGTGCTATAGGTGCTTGCCACTGTGCCTGGCTGGGCATCAGTATGTTAAAAGGAGGAACCTGAAGCTTTCAGCATTTCATAATCTTGGGAAGAAGAGAGTCAGTGATGGGAGCCATTTTGGGAATTAAGAGTAACTGAGGGACCAAAGTGGACAACCCTACCCTTGACTATGACATGGTGGTGGAAGCTCTAGGAATGTCATCTTCCAAAGGCCTAGAACAAACCATGTTGGGAAAACCATGTTGGGAGAGAAGGAAATAGCCATAAGACAAGGCATGAGGATGTGCATGAGGCCAGAGTCTCTGCTGCCACCAGAGGCTGCCACGTGTTCCCAGATGTTTGGTATATATACACAGTCCTTGTTTGGTGTTTATAAAAGACTGCTTCAGGCCCCACACCTGTAGATCAGTGGTTAGGGTGCCGGCCACATGCACTGGGGCTGATGGATCTGAACCCAGCTAGGGCCTGCTAAACAAAAATGACAACAACAAAAAACAAACAAACAAAAATAACATCACAGCTGGTCATTGTTGCCTGTAGTCCCAGATACTGGGAAGCTGAGGCAAGAGAACTGCTTGAGCCCCAGAGTTTGAGGTTGTTGTGAGCTGTGACACCACACTATTCTACTGGGGGCAACATAGTGAGACTCTGCCTCAAAAAAAACCAAAACAAAACAAAACAAAAAACAGGCTGCTTCAAAGACTCTCCTGAGACTTGAACAGTTTCAGTATGATCTACTTTTTGTTTCTTATCTCTTATCTATTTTAAACATAAGGGAATTTCAGCCTGGAGATGAGCCAAGTAGACGTACACAGATGACTGTGTTCCATCTGCAGAGAAACACAAAGATGGCATGAAAGCTTACAAACAAAGCCCTGTGGAACTTACACAGCCCCAGCCTGGATCTGCTATGGAAGGCAGAGGTGCTGTATGTTCCTCTCCACTGAGGGGCAAAAACAAGACTTGTACCCTTCCTTCCCTGTCTAGTGAACATAACAAGTCTGACACTCCCAGAGTGTACCAGGCTGAGCCCTCACCTTCAAAGGGAGCAGTGGTCTTTCTGCTGAGACAGGTGCATGCCAACAGGACTGCCCATCGCCAGTTAGCTACAAATCCCCTGTTCCATTCGACTTTTATGGCTCACTAATTCTGTCTCCTCTCGGGGCACCCCACATGCTTCTTCTCTGGAGAGAGCAGGGGAAAAATGAACATACTCGCAGAACAGTTTCTGAAGTCCTTGCTTTCCTTGACATAAGCTTTATGTCAAAAGTTGGCAGCTTATCTGTATTTGGTAACCCTAGGCCCTATAGCACATAAGCCACTTGGAGAGGTATGTCAGGGTTTGGCCACGTGGCACATAGCTATTACCTAGGCTAAAGAGTCAATGTTTAACTTGGAGCTTTGCAGATTATCAGCTGGAGAATAGGATGGCAGCTGTGTCAAACAATTTCTTCCCTTCCCTTTGTTCCTGATGGGATCCTATGCTGATAGGTTGTTTCCTTCTTATTTGAGTTTTGGTCTCTAATTACAGTTAAAGTTTTTATACTATCTGAAAAGATTTTCCTTGTGGGTCTAAAACAGTAAAGTAGCCCTTTCCCCTGGCTGGCAGCACAGAGGCCACATGACACCTGGAGTTACTGTAAAAGATGTGTAACAACAGGAGTTCGTCAGAGCTCTGGCAGCCTTCCTCAAAAAGTCCAGGAAGCTGAAAGTCCCTGAATGGGTGGACACAGTCAAGCTGGCCAAGCATAAGGAGCTTGCTCCCTACAATGAGAACTGGTTCTATACATGAGCTGCTTCCATAGCACATCACCTGTACCTCCAGGGCAGTATTGGGGTTGGCTCCATGACCAAGATCTATGGGGGAAGGCAGAGAAATGGGATCACACCCGGCCACTTCAGCTGAGGCTCTAAAGTGTGGCTTACCAGGTCCTCCAAGCCCTGGGGAGGCTGAAAAAGGTGGAAAAGGACCAAGATGGAGGCTGCAAACTGACACCTCAGGGACAGAGAGATCTGGACAGAATAGCTGAACAGGTGGTAGCTGCCAACAAAAAGCATTAGAACAGGGCGGCACCTGTGGCTCATTGAGTAGGGCGCCGGCCCCATATACTTAAGGTGGCGGGTTCAAACCCAGCCTCAGCCGAACTGCAAAACAGAAAAATAGCTGGGCGTTGTGACGGGCGCCAGTAGTCCCAGCTACTCAGGAGGCTGAGGCAAGAGAATCGCCTAAGCCCAGGAGGTGGAGGTTGCTGTGAGCAGTGTGACACCACAGCACTCTACAGAGGGCGATAAAGTGAGACTCTGTCTCTGCAAAAAAAAAAAAAAAAGAAAAAGAAAAGCATTAGAACAAATGATGCCTCATTCATTAAAAAAAAAGAGAGAGATAGGCTCGGTGTCTGTGGCTTAACGGGCTAAGGTGCCAGCCATGTACACCTGAGCTGGTGCATTTGAATCCAGCCTGGGCCCGCCAAACAACAATGACGGCTGCAACCAGAAAATGGCCAGGCGTTGTGGAGGGCACCAGTAGTCCCAGCTACTTGGAAGGCGGAGGCAGGAGACTCACTCAAATCCAGAAATTGGAAGTTGCTGTGAGCTGTGATGTCACTGCACTCTATCCAGGGTGACAGCTTGAGTCTCTGTCTTGGAAAACAAAACAAAAACCCAAAATGTGTAAAGGTGATATCTCCATGGGAATATTTCCCAGGATTTACAAAATTTGCTTTATTGGCTCAGTGCCCATAGTACAGTGGTTACAGCACCAGCCATGTACACCAAGGCTGGTGAGTTCAAACCTGGGCCAGGCCAGCTAAACAACAATGACAACTGCAACAAAAATAGCAGGGCAGCATGGCAAGTGCCTGTAGTCCCAGCTAGTTGGGAGGCTAAGGCAAGAGAATCACTTAAGCCCAGAAGTTTGAGGTTACTGTGAGCTGAGATGCCACAACACTCTACCGAGGGCAACATAGTGACACTCTGCCTCAAAAAAAAAAATAAATAAATAAAATGTGCTTTCTCACCTTTCAGGGCTTAAGATAGACTGAGATGGATGGTGCCTGTGGCTCAGGGAGTAGGGCGCCAGGCCCATATACCAAGGGTGGCGGGTTCAAACCTGGCCCCAGCCAAACTGCAAAAAACCAAAAAAAAATAGCTGGGCATTGTGGCGGGCGCTGGTAGTCCCAGCTACTCAGGAGGCTGAGGCAAGAGAATCGCCTAAGCCCAGGAGCTGGAGGTTGCTGTGAGCTGTGTGATGCCTCAGCACTCTAATAAGGGCGATAAAGTGAGACTCTGTCTCTACCAAAAAAAATAAATAAATAAGCACTTATTTAGGGCAGCACCTGTGGCTCAAAGGAGTAGGGCGCCAGCCCCATATGCCGGAGGTGGCAGGTTCAAACCCAGCCCTGGCCAAAAACTGAAAAAAAAAAAAAAAAGATAGACTGAGATATCTATCTAGAAACTCACTGTATTTTAATTAGCCACCTTTTAGAGCTGAAAGGACACATAGTTAACTGAGTATGATCTATTGGATATTAGGTCAAAAAGAGAGCTGGCTGCTTTCCTGGACTGAAACAATCAAGTCTGGACCTCAGTGATGTTAGAACTCTCGCCATGCCAGTCATTAATCAAATGTGCAAAGTCAATAGTGGGAAAGGTGTGAACCAGAGGTGTCAGTGTTAGACAGAAGCCACAGTGAGAGACATACCTGAGCTGGTATCACATAATCAGCCACATCCCAGATCCGGAATCCAAGTTGAGAAGTATTGGTCACAGCCACACCCTTGACCTTGGTAGTAACTGAGCTGACCACAGAGTCCATTTCCTGGTAGCCCTTCTCCCACAGAAACACCCACCTATAAAATAAAATAGGCCTCTTAAATTACCATTAAGATTCTGTGAATTTGAGGTAAAGCCAGGGAGCCTCTGATTAAGAGATGTCGAAAGTACCATCTTCACTAATTATGTGACTTTGCAAAAGCTACTTAACTTCTGGGGGCTTTATTTCTACTTCTGCAAAGTGGGGATAGTAGCACCTTTTCCCACACCTTCATTGTGAGAAAGCACAGCACAGTGATCAGCACAAAGATCACTGTCTTTTATCATTAGATACTTGAGCACTTTGAGTCCCTTTTAACTGGAAGGAATCAAGAGATACTAAAATTATGATAACAGTAGTTACCAACTGAGTGCTTTCTTTTTTTTTTTTTTGACAGAGCCTCAAGCTGTCACCCTGGATAGAGTGCTGTAGCATCACAGCTCACAGCAACCTCCAATTCCTGGGCTCAAGCGATTCTCCTGCCTCCACCTCCCAAGTAGCTGGGACTACAGGCACCCACCATAACACCCGGCCATTTTTTGGTTGCAGCCGTCATTGTTGTTTGGCGGGCCCAGGCTGGATTCTAACCCGCTGGCTCAGGTGTACATGGCTGGCGCCTTAGCCCGTTGAGACACAGGCGCCGAGCCCCAACTGAGTGCTTTTAGGTACAAGGCACGGACCTAAGCTCTTGATATGTATAAACAATTTAATCCTGAACCTTTTATGAAGCAAGTATCATTGCTATTATCTCCATTTTACAGAGGTAGATACAGAGACACAGAGAGGGTAAGTGATTTTCCCCAGGTCATATAGCTAGTGAATGGCAAAGGCAGGATTCAGTATTTGAACTCAAGCCAGAAGCTCTCAGGCCTCTTTTCGTACTCACTATGTTCTACTTTGCCTAAGAAAAAAGAATCCTACCTTTTAGGAACTTTGCATAGTAGTTTCTTACTTTTCTTCAAGAATTTAGGTCACATATATGCTTTTCGCCTCTGAAATGAGGATTTTACTGCTGGTGAGAATAATTAAAAATTTAAAAGTCTCACATATAAGTGGTTAGGACACCTGAAAATAATCTGGAGTTAGGGGGCTCAGCTTCACCTCTCATTAGGCCTAACTTTGGCCAAGTTACTCAACTTACTTGTGCTTTAGTTTTTCCTGTCTAAAGGATGGGAATGATAATAGAAATTCACAGGATTCCTGTGAGGTTAAATGAGTTAATGTAGGTCAAATGTTTAGAATGTTTGTGAGTCATCATTGGTAGGCTGAAATTGGCCAGCAAAGACTACACACTGGAAAAAGGCTAGGGCCACAAATCAGAACTCCTCCACCCCAAGCTGTTGTTAAAAATCTACTAGAGACTATTATTGTTTCTATTTTTAGAATCAAGAAATGCAAAGATCCATCTCTTTTTATAAGTCCTGGATATTAAGACTTCAGAAATTCATCAGTTTTGGTTCTTTATAGGTTTGTCTGACCTGAGCAGTCCCCAAATTTGGGCTTTGTCCCAAGTCCCTCTTTTTTAGGGCTTCAATCTCCCTTTTAATTCCAGTATGACCCACAGAAGCTTAGGGCAGGAAGTCAATGTATTCCCCACATACAATGAGTTGCTTCGAGACACATGATTTCACTCCAAAAAATAGTTCATCATCATATGATCAACTATTTCCTCAACATGTGACTAACAACAGATTAGATAACTGGAAATTGCACTTTCAGTCTCTTTTTGAGGAAGGGTTGGGGTAAATCACTATGGGAAAAGAGATCACAATTTCACAAAGGTGAATTGGTTCATGAAGTTAAGAGATGAAGCTTTTTTTTTTAAAGCCTTTACTCAGTTTTGATTGTATCAAGATATTTAAAAGCAAAATCATATACTGCTTTAAAGATCTCATAACTGAGGTAGAAAATACTCCTACTGAACTGTACTACCCAAGAGAAATATGTGTTTACTGTGGGTCACACATGTAATTTTCTTTTTATAGCCAAGTTGTAATTTAAATTTTTTAATAGCAATGTTAAAAAGTAAAAATAGGAAAAATTAATTTTAATGATACATTCTATGTAACCACTATATCCAAAATATCTTAACACGTTACCAATATAAAATGTACTGCTGTGATAGTTTACTTTTTTTGGTACTGTCTTTGAAATCCAGTGTGTATTTCAGTTAAAGCACATCTCAATTTGGAATAGAAACAGGTAAGGTATTCAATAGCCGGGGTGGCACCTGTGGTTCATCAAGTAGGGCGCCAGCCCCATATACCGAAGGTGGTGGGTTTAAACCCAGCCTTGGCCGAACTGCAAAACAGAAAAATAGCTGGGTGTTGTAGCAGGTGCCTGTAGTTCCAGCTACTTGGGAGGCTGAGGCAAGAGAATTGCCTAAGCCCAGGAGTTGGAGGTTGCTGTGAGCTGTGTGACGCACGACACTTTACCGAGGGTGATACAGTGAGACTCTATCTCTACAAAAAAAAAGTATTCAATAGCCATGTGTCTCATGGCCACCATATGGTATATCCACCTATATACTTTCTCCAGCCCAGAATTGTATAGGTACCCTAAGGTAGATGTGGACTGATCCTCCCATAGCGGCAAAAACCAAGAGCAAAAAGCTGCATGGGAGCTCCTGACCCAAAATGCTTCAGGTCTAACTAGGGGTTGAACCAGCTAGTAGCAGGTCTCAAAATGTAAAGAGTGTATCACAGTCACTGTAGGGGGAGGAGTAGGTAGGATTGGTACTAAGTCACCCCTGAGACTTAATGACTCCAAATCTGCCTATGGGCCAGGTGGGACTGACACTGATTTGACATCTAGAAAGCCCCATCTTCTTGAATACTATCAGTATCTACTGCTGGTGCTGACAGATGTGGGAAGCCAAACCTGCCCCATTGTGTGAATTCCCTTGGGCAGTGTTAATAAATTCCAAAACACTGACCCAAGGTAGGAGTCTGTTACTTTCAAACAATTCTTCAGATGAGTCTTTCATGATCATTAAGTTTGGAATACACTAGGTAACTGGTTTCCAAACATTGCCAAATATAAGTATCACCTGGAGAGTTGGTCTTACTCAACATCAATTGGATCAGGTCTGGGGATGGGAGCCAGCAATCAGAATTTTAAAAAAGATTTCCAGATGGTTCCAAGTTGCAATTGCCATACTACTGCACTAGGCCTTTTAAGAAAAAGAAGGGGCTCGGCGCCTGAGGCTCAATGGGCTAAGGCACCAGCCACGTACACCTGAGCTGGCGGGTTCAAATCCAGTCCGGACCCGCCAATCAACAATGATGGCTACAACCAAAAAATGGCCAGGCGTTGTGGCGAGCGCCTGTAGTCCCAGCTACTTGGGAGGCAGAGGCAGGAGACTTGCTTGAGCCCAGGAATTGGAGGTTGCTGTGAGCTGTGATGCCACCGCACTCTATCCAGGGTGACAGCTTGAGGCTCTGTCTCAAAAA
>CAUYON010193055.1:0-20650 GCA_963573935.1 Arctocebus calabarensis
ATGGGACAAAGGGTGAGATCACATGTGTGGTACATATTTGAAGGGTCAGGAGAAAACTTCTAAATACGGATCAAAAATGTTTTCACATAGTAAACGAGAAAATCTCATGAATGTTATGTCAATCAGGTTGATAAAAATATCACTGATTGCATGTGAAGCCCACACACTGTACCCCATGATTGAACTAATGTACACAGCTATGATTCAATTAAAAAAAAAAGAAAAAAAAAGAAATTATTCAGGGACTAAAGCTAACAACAACTCAATGTTTTCAACCACCAGCCCACAAAGTTGTCCATTTGTCTTAGCATCCATTTGACAGAGAAGAGAGAGAGAAAATATTTACCAGGAGGTTTTTGTGGCCAAGGATGAAAAGGACATATATCATATTGGCTCACTTTCCATCATCCAGAACTTAGTCCCTTAAGTCACATGGCCCCACCCCCACCCAACTGTCAGGGGAGATTTTCTGAGTCCTGCAAGTTCCTGCTTTCTGTGAGATTAAGAGGGCAGGCAGACCAGTTTGTTTTATAAACACCCAGTATCTTGCAAAGATGGGCAATTTTACCATTGAAACAACCCCAATTTTACCAATGAAACAACCAAGGCTTAGGGTAGGTAAGTTGCCCAGGGCCAACAAATGTTAAAGGCTAAAGAATAGATTTGAGAAGAAAATTTTTGAAAGAGAAAAAAAGAAAGTGACTTTCATTTCTTTGGTTCTCCCCACCACCACCACCCATGACAGGGATCTACTTGGTACATAAACACAGTGGAATACTATTCAGCCACAAAAAAAAAATCTTGCCATTCTCAGCAACATGGGTAGAATCGGAGGATATTATGCTAAGAGAAATAAACTGAAAACAGAAAGTTAAACACTGCACGTTCTCACTCATGAGGAAACTAAAAAAAGTTGATCTTATAGAAGTAAGAAGTAGAACAGAGGATACAAGAGGCTGGGGAGTGTAGGAGAAAGGGAGCTAGGGAGTGATTTGTTAAAAGACATAACATTATAGTGAGATAGGAGTAATGTTCTATAACACTGTAAGAGGACTACAGTTTCAAACAGTTAGAAGAAGGATATTGAATGCTCTGTACAAAATAAATAATAAATGTTGGAGATGATGAATATGCTAATTACCCTGGCATGATCACTGTCATTATCATGACATGATCATGATATACCCTGTATATATATACATTATATATATCAAAAAATCAATATGTACAATTATTATATGACAACTAAAACATAAAAACTTTAGCTTAATTAGTGGGATCACACCTATGGTGCATCTTAGAAGGGTACTGGTGAAGCTTATTAAATGTAGAATATCAATGTCTTCATATAGTGATTAAGAAAATGCCACAAAGGCTATGTTTAACAGTTTGACCAAAATATTTCAGATTGTATATGAAGTCAGCACATTGTGCCTCATGATTGCACTAATGTACACAATTGTGATTTAATAAAATTATAAAAAAAAATTTAGCTTAAACAAAAAAGCATACAAAAGCACACATGCACACATATACACAATCTTTACTGAATGTCAACTAATAACTGTAAAGAAACAAATGAGTGTAAATATTGGACTTTTTCACATTTCTGTTTTCAAAGAAAATAGTATGTTGCCAGTTGCCTGCTGTTTTGTCAAGTCAGTGATGTCTAGAACTAAATAATAATGTTTTTATTTCTGTGTGCTCTGTGTTTTGTAGCAGACTCGCTCTATAATTTTTATTATATTTTCATTATTTATATCCTTCCTTACTCCAAACTCATATTTAAAGTGGTTGCCTCAAAAATAAGAGCTATCATGAAGCAACGGGGTATTTATTTACGTAAGCTAGTAAATGAAAATGGGTCACACTAGAAGCTCAGACAGAACACCGACCGTGAAATTTGTTCATTGCTCTTCCCAATGGTGAATATCTACATCGTCTTGTGTATTTGGCCTCAGACTGTTAAATAGCTGGTTTTAAAGATTACAAAGTCAAGTCTATATGACTGTACCCTATATAAATCAGCTAACCTTATATAGGTGAAAGTTCACAGTCATATTACTACATTGTGTTTAAAGATGATTTCATTTCCTAAGTAAAAGGGAACAACTCCTAAGGCCATTAGCAGACAAAACCATGTAACAGTTCACAGCACACTCCTTGAATTCCCTCAAAGGAAAATGCAAACAGTCGTCACCTGGTAGGCTCCCCTCCTCCTATCTGTGACTTCATAACACACCCTACTATTAATAATGGTCTCTAACTATTATGTAAATGGTCTATTAATAGTAGTAAATAGCAAATAGACTATTAATAATAGTCTCTTAACTATTATTTAAATTTTCTTTTGTTTGCATGCTTCCCTTAAACCTCCCTCCCTCCACTGTAACCTAGTTTCATGACAGGAGATACAGCATCTGTGCTGCCCACCATTTCATCCCTAGTGATCAGGACACTGTCTGGCCTACAGAAAGTACCAATTAAAATTTACTGGTGTTTGTTATGGCCCTCACCAAGTATTTACTAGATCTTAACTCTTAGTAAAATAATATGGGTTGTGAAAAAGAAAATAGATTCCTTGAAAGGTAAGAACACTTACAGTCTAGGTGGAAAAATGAGATACAGAGCCCCATGTTACCTAGCTAATATCAACAACAATAATGACGTTAGCAACTAATATTTATCTAATGCTTGTTATGCACCAGTTTCTGTCCTAAAAACTTTTCAGGTCATTCCTTCCACTGTCTCCTATGGTATAACTACAATTACCACCCACTTTACAGAAGAGGAAAGTAAAGGGCAGTCCTGCAATGGTCTGGGCTCATAGCTGGGATGCAAGGCAGCTGAGAGAGACAGAGAGACCATGATAAATGGTGAGAAAGGATTACACAGAATTTACTAAAGGGGCTTGGAGTTATCTGGGGAATGTGAGTACAAAGTATGAGATTTCATCTGGGATCAAAAGACATGAGAGTGGAAGCTATTCTAGCTGGGAAGAAAAGAAACCATGAAAGCTGAGGGATTCAAACCACTTAAGCCAATAGATTAAATGAATTAAATAATGGATCTATATCCCACTGATTAATTACTGGGGTAGAACCCTGATTCTGGAGGACTCTGAATACCAGACTAAAAATTGGGGCTAATCAAAATCAACCACTGGATATTGTTCAAGTGTCAAGTACTCTTTTAGCGTGTTGGTTCTTACAAATTCACCGTTCTCGTACTATTTCCTTCTCAGAACCTCCTCTCTCATTATATCCAGTTAGAGTCTTCCCCCCACTCCTTCCTAACACCATTTGCTTCTCTAGAAGCCAAATGAGATATTCTACTTCCTAATGGATGATCTTTCAGCAAGCTATAATTTCCCATTTCCCTTTCAAATAAACATGTCGTTCGTTATTTGTATAAGTAAGGCTAAGTTCTCTGGAAGAGTACTGCCCAGTAGAAATAAACGTGAGCCACACGTGAGAACCACATATGGAATTTTAAATTTGTTAAGAGCCACACTAAAAATGAAAAAAGAAATAGGGGCAAATAGTTTTAATTGTACATTTTATTTAACCAATGTTTCAAAAACATAATTATAAAATGTAGCCAACATAAAAATTATGGGTAAGCTATTCGACAAGGTGCGTATGTGTGCACATATCCTAAGTCTGGGAAAGCCGGTGCACATTTTGCACAAGCAACACACATCATTCAGACTGGACTCATTTCAGGTGCCCACTGACCACATGTGACTGGTGGCTGATGTGCTGGACAGTGTCCAGAGTTAGCTTGAGAAGAATAAGCTGTAGGGATGGTCTATTACTCTTAGTCTTTAAGCTTTATTGTCAAGGAGCTCTTGCTGCAGGATTTGAAATAATCCATAATGAACTTGAGCCTTTCTTGGTTCTTGAGCAGGTTTTTTTTCCCTCCTTTTCTGATGCATGAAGAGCTATAAAGACTTTCAGATTTTTAGCAATACGATCCAATATATCTAATGTGAAGGAGAGATGCTCTGAAAATGGCCGTTACATCTTCACATATTGATACCCAGCTTACAGATTTAGCTAGTTGTGGAGCCATGTCTCCTTCCCCCCCAACTGTAAGTTGCTGCCCACTCTGCAGTGGAAAAATCTGTGGGCAGTCTATATGTGAACACTCACCAAGATATCCTACTTTAAAGGAAAGGTGACTTAGATACAGAAAATAAATGCATAGTAGCCTTTAACAAATCATATATTCTAAGGCAGTAGTTCTCAAAGAGTGACCTAAGCAAGGGCATTAGTGTCACCTGCGAACTTGTTACAAATACAAGCTCTCAGTCCCAAACTCCACATTTTGGGGAGTCTGAAACTCAGGGTTTAGGGTCCAGTTGTCTGTGTTCCATCAAGCCCTGCAGGGGGATCATTAAGGGTAACATTTAAGACTAGCTGTAGTAAAGGATTAATAAATTGGGGGCAGAATATGGGAGAGCAGTAAATATTTGATGTTTGAAAAAAGAAAGAAAAAAACCTAAAACCTATTTTCACTCCTCCAATAAGATTCACCATAGGGGCTTGGTGCCTGTAGTTCAATGGGCTAAGGCACCAGCTACATACACCTGAGCTGGCGAGTTCAAATCCAACCCAGGCCCACCAAACAACAATGACAGCTGCAACCAAAAAATGGCCGGGCGTTGTGGCGAGCGTCTGTAGTCCCAGGTACTTGGGAGGCAGAGGGAACAGACTCGCTTGAGCCCAGGAATTGGAGGTTTATGTGAGCTGTGATTCCGCAGCACTCTATCCAGGATGACAGCTTGAGGGTCTGTCACAAAAAAAAAAAAAAAAAGATTCATCATAGGATCTATTGATACAGCCGGCCTTCTTACTGCAATTAAAATTCACTCCTGCTGTAGTATGAATGAATTTCACAAATGTGATGTTGAGCAAAAGCAGTGAGCCCCAGAGGAGCACATACTGTATGTGATTCCACTTATGGACAGGAATGACTGACAGATGCTGTTGCAAGTTGGAGTGCTGATCCTTGGAGTCAGGGCTGGAAGGGAGGATGAGGAGGCCGCCAGGGTGCTGCTGGGCAAGTGCTAAGTCTTCGAGCTATGCTGGTTATGCAGAAGTGCTCAGTTTGTGATAACTGCACACCTGCACACATATAAAGTTGCACTTTTCTTTACATTTACAATGAAAAGTTAAAAATTCAAGTTTTTACAAAAGTTATGAACACAACTTTTTAGAGAAGTGTTTGGTATTGTAAGAAGCATGCACTTTAATTCAGCAGTCTTCTCATTCACAATTGCCCTGCCTAAATAACAAGTTGAGATTTCCCTTTGAAGAGGTCGCACTAAGCACTGCTCTAAGGGCAAACGTGCACCGCCTTGGTGCTTTCTCAAGTCCTCTCTTTCTAAAACTTTTCCCTCCCGTTGGGTCTCTGCTCAGTGCCATCCTGCTCTCTTCCTTCTCAACTGGCTTCCAGCTAGTATTTAGCAACTGTCATTGTTGTTATTGTTTGGAGACAGACCCTCACTCTGTCACCCAGACTAGAGTGCTGTAGCCTCATCCTAGCTCACAGCAACCTCAAATTCTTAGGCTCCCACGATCCTCCTGCCTCAGCCTCCTGACTATAGGCTTCTGCCACAATCCCTGGCTAATTTTTCTATTTTCAGTAGAGACAGGTCTCGCTCTTATTCAGATTGGTGTTAAACTCCTGAGCTCAAAGGATCCTCTCTCATTGACCTCTCAGAGCAGTAGAATTACAGACATGAGCTGTGCTCTGGGCTGCTAGCAACTGGTTATTAAGTCATTTTCTCAACAGAATACCCTGGCACTGCTGCAAGTACTTTTAAAATACTGAAATATTTGAATAGTGTTTGGTAAGTCCCCTCCTTTCAAGTAACCCTTTTTGCCACCGCCCTGCCATTGAGGACACCAGTGAGGCCTAGGACCCTGCCCCACTTCTGTGGACACATCTATTCTGTTTGGCCAACACCAATATTGTCATTAAGTATTATAAATATTGGTGCAGATTCCTTTGTGCTACTTTATCCATTCCATATAAACACTGACTACTTGATGGAATGTAGGGATCAAATAAAAATGTGATCCAAGAGAATTGAGATGAGAAAGGGAACTTTGTATTTAGAGAAAATTCCATTTCCAGATCTATTTTGAAACTTAGTTCTGATGTTCAGTGGGGTTAGTAACTTAGATAACATCCAAAAGGTGAATAAACGATCCAAATAGCCATGTGCCAAATGCGGGTGTAAGTTTTATGTACTTAATTTTTGTGCCCCTCCCCCAAATTCATTCATTTATGAAGTTGTAACTCCCAAAGGGAAGGATTGGGATGCAGGGATTTGGGGAAGTAATTAAGGATTGATGAAGTTGCAAGGGTGGGGCCCTCATGATAGAATTAGTGCCCTTTAAAAAGCACGCCCACACACTGGGGAAAGGCTATGCATGAAGGCAGCTGTCTGTAAGCCAGGAAAAGAGCCCTCACTAATAAGTGAATTGGCCATTAAAATAGATGATCTCACACACTCAGCTTCCAGAACTGTGAGGAATAAATATCTGCTGCTTAAGCTACCCACTCTGTGGTACTTTGTTATGGCAGCCCAAGCAGACTAATATAGTCAGTCATTGCATTAGGAAAATCTATTATAATGATTTCTAGTACTCATAGTTAAATCTACTCTAAAACTGTAGACTGATATAAAATCCTCCAGTAAATTTAATACAACACTTTTAAGATAATCTTAGTATACTTCCCAAGATCCTCATAAAATAACATTTTATAGTATTTCAACACATTTTTCTCGGTTTATGAGGCAAAACAGTATCCTCATCACACAAATACCTCTATACACCCCATTTCCTATAATACCAGATGTCACTTGATTTTTTTCCTACCACCAGGGTCATATTTGAAAATGAAATTTTCCAAACTTGTTTTATTCTGCATGACTATGCTGTTCCCCTCTTTAACTTCCTCTAAGTTCTTTGGTCTGGTATCTTTCAGCCTGTGTATAAGTTTTATGAGGGCTGTAGATTTTGAAATGACTAACAAGTTAAGTGTTTTAAAAGAAGGATCTAAATAACACCAAACTTCTTAAAATAATATTGATAAATGGCATTCTAGAAATGTTTAAAGTACATGCACATATTAAAGGTGGTAAACTTGCAAGAACCACTGAGTGAGTGGGTTAGACTCCTTCCGGTTATGCAAAAGCAATACATGTTGAGATTGTCTCAATTGGTAGGAGATTCAGGGAATGAGGAAAACATTTCATCAGCCCCAAGAACTGGAACATTCAGGAAGCAACAACAACTTTTTGAACAGTCACCCACTCCAAGATGTCAGCTCCAAGAGTTGCCCAATTCCTTTCATAATAATATCAGTTTTTTCCTGGTAGTTGGAGAGCTCATGTCAAGACACCTTAGCGTTTACTGGCCAAGCTATAGGTGTCTTCCCCAGACCCATCACCCACCAGTCATCTTAAGGTGATACAGTGAAAAACATGGTAAGTTCTTTCCCCATCTTGCCCTCATTAGGTGGCAGAAACCCCCCCCCCACCTTCCCTAATAAAAGACAGGATGGTATGAGAGAATAGCAAACCAGAGGCAGGAGAACAGGTTTTGCCACAAAGTGGTTGACACAGATTACTATCTTGTCAGTCTTAATTTGGGATCCCCCAGAACATAACCAGACATAAGGTTGTGGCTACAAAAGAGTTTAGGGGAGGTGGTCCCAGGAAGCACAGGTGAAACATGAGCATGTGGGGAAGGGAAAGGCAGACAGGACAGCCAACTGGGGGTGCAATGGGGAAGGCCACTGCTGAGGGCCCTGGGGTGCCATTGCTCTGAGAGGGGTACAGAGTGCAAACAGAATTGTCTCCCTGAGGGGTGAAGGATCTAGGGTGTTTACCTCCCATATCTATTACAGTCAGGAGTTTGTTAGAAACTCCTGGGTACGTCTGGTCCATCCAGAGAAGGCCCTCGAGTTTCAGAAAGCAGTTTTTCACTGGAATATTCTGCTGGAATATTCTGCAAGTCCAAAGGGATGCGGATGGGCCACTGTCTATGACAAAACTTGGCAGGCAGGGCTGTTTCTGTTCCAGCTACTCTAGCTCAAGAGACATGGATCCTCTCTAGATCTCAGAGGTAGAAATGGACTGGGAGGAAGTAAGAGGAGGAGGAGAGGATTAAATCTAGCTTTCGGACCTCTACTACAATTTAGAATCTTTTAGAAAGGCCAAAAATCTGATCCAATTTGCATGTCCAATGACCAAAGCAATAGTAAAACAGCGTGTGGTAGATACACTCTGCAGCCATTCATAGTTTAGAATTATACTCAATGGCATGGAAAAAGTTAAAGGAAAAAAATTGAAAAAAAAAAGTGATCACATGGGAAAATGGAGGCCCATGATTCGACCTCCATTGAAGGCCCATGATTCGGCCTCCATTCTCTCTCAGTTGGATGGGTTTGTGGGTCTTCCAGGAGTGAGGAACAAATAGGTACTCAAAAAAAGTCATCCAGGTCTTTGAAGCTCACATAAATTTAGAAACTCCCACAGGAGATCTAAATGCTTTAGTCTACAAACTAGACTAAATGTAGGCCTTTACATTTGGAAAAAAGACTTAAGTTCTGATCCAACAGGGCAGATTTGTGTCTTTTAGTCCTTGAAAACTTAGTTCTTAGATGCTTGGATCTTGGCAGCATCACTCAGCCATACCCTCCAAGTGCACCTGCCTGAGCCCAGAATTTGAAGCATTTTTGAATCTAGAGACAGATTCTGTCTATAGCCTCAACATCTCCATGAAATATAATAACTGGGAAGTAGTGACCTGCTACCAGCCTATGATTCTGCTCAGCATTCAGGCTGCAAAAGCCCTCTCATTTTTCCTAAGGAGAAGGCCCTTTCAAATAGGGCTGTCAAAATGACCTTCCTTCAGCAGATCAAATTATGCCAAAGTATAAATAAAACACTTGTACTTCCCCAGGTTTATAGATGAACTTTTTCATGGAATTCTAACACTGTTTTCATTTAGAACCATAGCTACTTTTGAAGCCTATGGCCTGATCAGGTTTTAAAAAAATGTTATCAAGAGAGCCTGCAGTGTAGGTGAGCAAGGCAGAGGGCGGCAAGATCAGAAAATAAATCAGAAGGATGGGGGCAAGGGAACCGAAACAGCAAGTCCCCGATAGCTAAAAGAAAGAGCAGATTTGCCTTTGTTTACATTGCCAAAGGGGAAAAATTAACTTGATGGAAAGGGCAATTAAGCATTTCTTTTTCCATCATGGTCCAACCTGGCTTCATATTCAGCTGTTCCATTTTACATAGTGATGGTTTTTTGAGTCACTGAGTTAAACACGGCCAGTGGGACATTGGTGCACACTTGTTTTATAAGTGCACAGTAAAAATCTCAGTGAGGACTGTCCCACTCAAGTAGGTGGATAATGAGGGAAGAGTGGGAACAGAGAAGTGGTGTTGTCAGGAACAGAAATAATATGAACAAATCAGCAGATGAGCATTCTGATCTGTTTCACAGACATTATCTGGCTTAACACCTTGGTTGGTAGGTTAGAAACTGGGATGATGTAAGGTGAACGGCTTTCCCTGGAGTTCTAAATTCTGAATCCTAATCCTCAGCTAGTGTTCATTCCATCATAATGATAGATTTTCTCATTTGCTGGTATTTTCAATAACAACTTGAAGCATTTCACCTCCAGCGTAGGAATGAGCTGTTTTATACAAGTTTGTTGTTCGAAATGTGAGGTTTCTATGATGGTCGGTACTCCGGCCATGCCTTGAAAAGGTCGGTACAGGTTGTGCATCCCTAGTTTGAAAGTCCAAAATCCAAAGCATTTCTGGGCCCAAGCATTCTGGATAAGGAATATCAGTCTGAACCTGGATTTCATCACAGCTGCAGGAACAATTGGCCACCTTCAAAGAGGGGTTAATGGCAGCATAATGAAGACAAATGAACAACCGTAGCTCTGCTGGGGCTCCTGATAACCAGAACAATGTCCGGTGGGGGCCCAGTTATCTTTCAGGTAGATACATAGTTTAGTCCTGCCTACTTAGCTTCCATGACCAAACACGTCAGTTTAGATCCTCAACATCTGAATGCTCTGGGAATGTGCTACAGTATATGTTTTTCTTACATAAAAGAATAGCCACTGCAATGTTTCTGTGAGGTCCTAATCAGCTGCAGAGGCTCCAGTTTATTATAAGCACTCTGTTCACATGGAGGAGAAATTACTTTGTCCCTAATTGCTTCACAAAATAAGCCAGAGAGTCTAATGAGCAGGCCAGGATAAATATTTCGCTTGACATAATCAAATTAGTTTATAAGAATTTAAGGAAATCCAGGTGGTTTGTTTCTGTGCAACTTTTGCATCAAGATCTGGTGCTCATATGTCGAGGCTTACACCTTACAGAGGAAGAATATTTTATGAGTAGGTTTTTGTGTTCGTCATTCATTTTGTTTAGACGCATTAGAACTTTTACACCAACCTGACCTCCTGTTGCCATCCCCAACAGGGGCTGCCTCTCTTTGTAGATGAATTTTATAGACCTCCTGGCTTACAACTGTCTTCAAAAATAATTAATCATCCGTTCACTGTTATTCTACTTTACATTCACCTCTATTTTTGGTGCAGAATGTTTTGCCAGTTGCATCGTCCATCTCTTATTTAACACATCCCTATTTTTGTTGGTTATTTCCTCGAGTCAGATCGACTTTAAGAATTCAAGATTCGCCATCACTGGTGATTCATGCATCAAGCTCAAAAATAGTGCAGAAAATATTTTGTAGAATGGCAGCATCCCTGGCATTGAGACATCCATTTTTATATTTATTTTTAACCTTGGTGGGGTGTGGATCCTTATCAGAATATGATGGAAGCTCTTTCTCACTCCAGACAAATAGATACATGAAAACATCCACACATTTTTTTCAAATATTTGCAGACCCCTAAGGATCTCCTAGAGTAAAAACCTTTCGTTCTAAATGGATGTCTTGGAAAGAAATCACATTTATTTTGATTTAAAGTTTGGATATTTTTTATTAAAAAATTCAATAGTTCTATTGTCATCACAGCTTAAATCTATACAGGTACTAGTTCATGTAGATATGTGTAATTAGCTGCGTTAAAAGTGACCTGCTTTTTGAAATTTTTGTTTTATAGGTTTTTCATTTGATTGTAATCTATTTTAAATATTTCTTTGAACCTTTTTAAGCTTTCTAAATGAGGGAATTTTTTTTAATTTAAGACAGTATTCCTTTTTATTTTTGTTAACCTTAAAAGCACATCTATCTATAGACTTTTGGCTTGAATATTTAATATTTGCATCTGAAAAAATTCTTTAAATATGACATCGACCTTAAAGATTTTGAAAGTCAGAATCTGCATATAAATTTTATGCAATCCCTAGTTTCTCTAGGGATTCCATTCCATTTCTCTGCTATTAAAATAACATTGACTAAATCTCAGAATTAGGTAATAACTGTTTTACATTTTTTGAACATTACCAAATGATAATTTTTAGAATAAAAAAATGCAAATCCAATATGCAACTACATTTTTCATGGTATAGAATTTACATAGAAACTGCAATTCTTTTAGTGACCATATACTCTGGTATCATAGTCCATTTAGACTGGTATAATGAAATGCCATAAATTAAGTAGCCTATAAACAATAAAAATTTATTTCTTACAATTCTGGAGGTTGTGAATCAGGATCAAGGCATCTGTAGCTTGGGTGTCTGGTGAGGGCCTACTTTCCGGTTCATGGAAGATAATTTCTAGCTGTGAACTCACATGGTAGAAATGGCAAAGGCACTAATCCCTTTCTATAAAGGCACTAATCCCAATAATGAGGACTCCACTCTCAGGACCTAAACATCTCCCAAAAGCCCCACCAAATAATCATCTTGGAAGTTAGGATTTCAGCATATGAATTTTAAGGGGACATAAATATTCAGACCATATCAACTAGATGTATTTTCTTTCTCTCTCATTATGATTAATGATTTCATACACATACAGTTGTAGCTGGATTCACCCTCTATCCTAAGCAGAAAACCTGCACTGCCATTTCAAACGTACATCTGATAAGCTTGATGAAATAGGACTCATGATTTAGAGCATACAAGATCAAATACAGCTTTGCTGAAGTTTATGAGACTGGAAATTCAGATACAGGACACATCTTAGAAAAAGTTATAATGTGTTACAAAATTTTTTCTAATACTACACAAATCAATAGTGCAAATAACAATTGATGATTCGTTGGATTCCATGAAATTAATTATATAGAAACATAAGATTATACAGAAGGTGTCTTTACTATTAAAGCTCCTGCTCAAGAAAATTTAAGAGGCAATTTATTTCTTAAAGACACAAATTTTGGTGGCAAAACAGGTATAACTGCATGATCAATTTTTAAATGCTTTAATGCATTTTATATGAATAATTATATCATAACATTATAAACTCAATGTAAACAGCCTCTTCAAAGATATTTCTTATGTAATATTTGACATAGAAGTATAGTATTTATGAAAATTAGAAAAATTGTTTAATGTAAATGAATGAATTTTAACTACCTGCAAAACCTCAAATACTCTTAAAACCTTAATGTTGTGAGAAATGAATATTGCATAAGACTTAAGTATCAAATTATACTATTTTTTATAAATGAGTAAAACTAAAACACTTATGAATTTAAAATTTAGCCTAATCCGGATAGTTCTTTTCAATAATTATTTTCAGTGGTAATGTAGAAAAAAGTATTCAAAGAATTTTTTTTTCACAATTCACATCTTATTTCCAACATTAAAAGGACAAATTTTAAGGGGAGCTGGTTTAAAACAATTTGACATGAGTAGATAACAGTTTGGAAAATGTGTCTGTGCTCAGTTTTTGTTTCCAAATTTGGACTTTTAGACTGACTGTAAGTCTCAGAAAGAAATAAGCAGTGCAGATAATTAAAAATTTGCCTTGGGGGAATTATTTGCAGTTAATTAAAACCACACACTTTGGGTGTATACTTGCTTCCCTCGTTATTAAATTTGAATCATATGTTAACTACCCAGGCTTCTCACTTGTCCATCAAATGTTGCTTTTGGCAGTTTCAAAAGACAACTTTCTCATAATATTCCAAACCATATTGTTTAAAGCTATCTCTCAGTTTTGAAATGGGGAAGGAGGGGAGAGAGAGAAAAGAAGCGGGAGGGAAACAAAGAATGATTTATTTTAGACTTCATCTGATCGAGCTCCATTAAGGGGTTACAGCCAACTGAGAGATATAAACTCAGTAGAGAACCCATTTGTGAGTAACAGAAGTGTTGGCTTGCCATCACAGGCTTTCTCCAGGACCACACGCCTACAAGGTGAGCTCCTGTCTTTTAGATACCTTTGGATTACTTCTCTTTTAGCTGCATGAAAAATATCTACTAGAGGTAAAGTCCATGAGGGCAGAGATTTGGTATTTAGTTTCCTATTAACTCCTCAGCATCCAGAAAGGTGTCTGTCATCAACTGGGCCCTTAATAAATAAATAAGTGTATGAACATATATATACACATGTACTATATATTATATGCACATATATACGTATATGTGTGTGTATATATATATATACATGTATGTGTACACATATATACAAACAGTCTCACTTTGTCGCTCTTGGTACAGTGCTATGGTGTCTTAGCTCACAGCAACTTCAAACTCTTGAGCTTAAGTGATTCTATTGCCTCAGCCCCCTGAGTACCTGGGACTACAGGCGCCCACCACCACACCTAGCTCTTTTTAGGGACAGGGTCTCAAACTTACTCAAGCTGATCTCGAACTCCTGAGCTCAAGCGATCTACCCACCTCAGCCTCCCAGAGTGCTGGGGTTATAGGCATGAGCCATCATGCCCGGCCTAATAAATACTTTTTAAATAAATGAAAAATCAATTTTTTCTCTTCTTGTTGGTTCAGTCACAGGCTCTTTTTGATGTTTTTTTAAAGAGCCTCCAGAGAAGCCTCAATCATTCAAGGAGAGGCAATAATACATAGTCACAGAATCCTTTTGGCCATGTTATTTCCTATGAAGTATATCCTATAGCAAAAAAGATGAATGTATGCTGATTTCACATTTAAATGTGCTATGCAAGGGAGGAAATGAACAGAACAGAAGGTCTGTATTCACCCCTTGCTGTTATTCTACTGGTAGGCACCCAGAGGAAGACAAACTTTATTACTTCTGGATTTCAAGACTCTGTATCTGACTTTTTCAAGGGCTCAAGACTCCCTATGAGAACCACCATAGTAATGAAAGCATTAAGAACGTTAAAATTAGATATTCCTTTCATCATTATTTGCCTGCCTTTCATATCCTTTCCTAAATTCTAAGCCTTTCACTAATGCATAAAGCCAGCTTATATTTTCTTCTTTGTTCCAAAAAATATCCTAACTTCTTCTCTACCTTTGTACCTTAGTGCAGATAACCTACATGGTACCATAAGAAATGTGAATGTATAAAGGAAAATATTTAAGTATTTTAATGGTTACTTTTTTAAAAATAATGAATTCGGTTTCTTCCACAAATAAATCTTTGGTTAGCATTAGAAGCTGCTCTACTTCCTAGTTTAAAATGTTGATGAAAGGTTTTGTTTGTTGTCAGATTCTACAAAGGATGACAATATTGCAAAAGACAATGAAGTTACAGATCATTCTGTGTGTGACCAAGATCATCCCAATGGTAAGTTATGAGATCCTTTATCAGCTTTCCCATACTTTAGGGGAATAATACATTTAAGATTTCTCCTTTTTTTTGCAGTTTTTGGCTGGGGCTGGGTTTGAACCCGCTATCTCCGGCATATGGGCCCGTTGCCCTACTCCTTGGAGCCACAGGTGCCACCCTAACATTTAAGATTTTTTTTTAATTTTTCTGGAAAAAAATAGAATTTTTATAATATTTTATTATCATTAAATACCATCAGATTGGCAGCTGCCCTCTTTATATGGGCCTTTTGATCTCCACAATCATTGTTACTCCTTTTGGTACCAGCCAGGCTGGCTCAATTGATTTTGAATATTGTTACATGCCTGACTTCTATGAGTATTGGGTTTGCAACTGTTGAAATGAATATATGATAACAAAACGAACAAGTATTCTCACTGGAGACTATGAAGAATAAATCCAGGAGATTAAAGGTACATATGTGCAGAATACCAAGAAGAAGGAATAGAACAACCAGAAATGAAGCAATCTTTAGGAAAATAACAGAAAAAAAGTTTTCCTATTGCAAACAAATTCTCTAGCTCAAAACATGTACATGTTACAGTTATAGGCAAAGATAATGAGAACTCAAATAAGAACAGCCTCATGGGCTGCAGGTAAGTGGTAAAAAAAAGTCAAAATCACCAGCATCTGATTAGCCTCACTGCCTTCTTCTACAACCCTGAAGAACAGAAGAAAATGGACTAACATTTCCGGAGCTCTAAAAGATACAATTTCTGTATTTAGTGAAGTTATCATTCATGTATGAGGTCAAGAGTAACATCTCCTCAGGAGTACAAAGATTAAGAAAATATGCCACCCAGGTGTCCTTTATGAATAAACTAAAAGAAGGCCTGAGCAAAAATAATAAATGTAAACAGAGAGGCAAAATTCAAGACGGAGAAAGACACAGTTGGAAGGGACTACATGGAAAGAGACCAAGAGAATGTATAAAAATGTTAAAATAATAATTTTGACATAATTATTCAAAATCAGTATCTAGTATCAACATATCTTACCCAAATATCTATTTTTAACTTTGAAATGTATAGAATTTATTGTTTAAAAATCAGAAAGTAAAAGGAGGGACCTGCTTTCAAAAATGAAAGTCTAAATAATTTAGGCCATTTCTCTCCCTGAAAACAACTGGAGACAAATATATATATTTATATTATATACTATATATATTATTTGATTATATTATATGTAATATAATATGACATATTATCAAATAGTATACATGGAGAAAGAAAGAGAAAGTCTGTTTAAAGGCATCAGCGATCTAATAAAGTCCTGAAGAATTGTCAAGCTAAGTTCTGGAGGAAGATGAATCTCTAATATGTGAGCACAAAATCTGAAACTATTTTCACCTTGTAGCATATGCTGATTCTACAAAAGGTATCTGGAGCCTCATTACTAAGAAAGGCAGGGGCCCCTGATAAACTCCCTGTGTTTGGGGTAGAAACCCCAAAAGTATATAGCCTAGTAGATAAAATGAACTAACAGCAGACCAGCCTTCTGAGACCCTGATGCCCAGCTTTGAATCATCTCAATCCCCAAATTGAATTAAGACAAGCCCAGATTGCCAGTTCCCCCAGGCATCTAAGAGAAACAAATGCACCACATTTACTAGAAGCAAAAAGCAGGGCTGTAGGCTTCAAAATATTTATATAAGTAATTTGCAAAATATAATCTCTGGCACACAAATGTAAAAAAGTAGCCAGAAAAAAGGAGAAAACAATGTAACATGAAAAACAAAACACAGAAACAAGTGAAGGAAGCCCATAGAGCTGAAAATTTTAGAGTTGTAAACACAAAATATAAAATTACTATGCTGAGTTTGTACAAGAGGATAAAGGTTGGAAATTTAGCTGAGAACTGGAAATTCAAAACAAAACGTAGTTTTTAAAGGAAAGAGTCAAAATAAAAGATGCTATACTGAAATTAAAAATTCAATGATAGATTTATGGTTCAACAACGTATTGGACACAGGTGAAAGAATTTGTGAACTAGAAGAATATATTCAAAACAAAAATAAAAATAGAAAAGAATGAAAGGAAAAAGAAAACATAATGAAGAGCTAATCATACAAAGTCTGTCATAAATGAACTACTCCCCTACAGGAAAGAGAAAGAGAAAACTGGACAGAAGCAATATTTGAAAAAACTCTGGTGAAAAATGTTCCCCACTGATGAAGAATAGGAGGCCAAATGTTCCAAAATCCCTTTGAACTTCAAGCAGATCAAATAAAAATAAATCCACAACAAGGTCCATCACAGTAAAACTTCGCTAAAAGCCAAAAATAAATAGAACATCTAAAAATCAATCTGCAAACACTTGGACTGATAACTAATTTCTCAATAGATACGATGGAAATAAAAAATACAGTACAACAAAATAGCTATAAATCAAGAATTCTAAACCAAGGAGGAAAATTATGTTTTAAAAATAACACTTAATTAAGGACATTTTAGAGCAACAACAAAAAAAAGCACCCCTAGAAAAAGTTTCATCACCAGAGAATTCTGGTGCGTTCTATAGGTAGAAAGATATTGATTCAGGATAGAAGGTCAATGATAAAGGAAGGAGTTAAGAACAAGGTAAGTGGCTCAGCACCTGTGGCTCAATGGGCTAAGGCGCCAGCCACGTATCCCTGAGCTGGCGGGTTCGAATCCAGCGCAGGCCCGCCAAGCAACAATGACAGCTGCAACCAAAAAATAGCCGGGCGTTGTGGCGGGCGCCAGTAGTCCCAGCTACTTGGGAGGCAGAGACAAGAGACTTGCTTAAGCCCAGGAATTAGAGGTTGCTGTGAGCTGGGATGCCACAGCACTCTATTCAGGGTGACAGCTTGAGGCTCTGTCTCAAAACAACAACAACAACAAACCAAATAAAGTGCTGAAGGAGGGTGGCACCTATGGCTGAAAGGAGTAAAGCACTGGCCCCATATGCTGAAGGTGGCAGGTTTAAACCCAACCCTGGCCAAAAAACACAAAAAAGAAAAAAAAAAAGAACAAGGTAAGTGGCAATTATTGGATAAGTCTGAATGAATACTGCTGGTAGAAATCAATAACAATAATGTCCTGTGGGAGTTAAGTTATACATAATGTTAAAATATACCACAACAGTGGCATTTATTACAACGTGTTAAGTCAAAGTTCTGTAATTTTTTTTCTGTTAACATGGAGAGTAAACATACCAATTAATGTTGAAATTTTAAAAGTCTCAGTGATCCCTTAAAATCTGGAAATGAGGTGACTACACCAGCTGACTGCAGTCAAGAGAGTTTCCAGGCTGTGTTATCAGAGAAGAACCCAGGTAGAGTCAGGTGAACTCTTCACGATGGAAGAGACCGAGGTGAGAATCCAGGGAGGTCAAGGTGTCTGAAGTTTACAGGAGAAATTTCTGCAGAGAAGAGAGCTCCACAGGAGGAATCCCTCAAGTCTTCAGCTAAGTACTGAAGACTAGGTAAGAACACTAAAAGGTCTGAGGGAATAATACCTGGAGTTTGTGCAAGGCTGAAAGGACTATTTCCCTCCAGCCAGAACGGAGAACCTGAAAATTCATATAGAACTCAAAAGGTTTTTGCCTCAGTAGTGAAGCAAAAAGAGGCAGTGGGCCAAATGCTGCTCTTGTCCTCCCCAGGACAGCTTAAAAGTAAGCCTTGAGAGGATCAAAATAGTTCTGAGTAACTTAACTCATCCCAGAATGAAGCTCAAGAATATTTATAAGAAGGTAAATATATCTCACACTCAACCAAATGAAAGCTACAAAATTTCCAGCCCTACAAAGAAGTACTGGAAGACAGTTCTCCATATGTCTTTCGTGTCTCTGCATATCTTGTGAGCAGAGGCACTGCTTGTATCCTTGAAAAGCACAGAGTCACTCCAGATCAAAGAACAGACATACAGACGTACTTATTACCCATTATATAATAAAAGATTCAGGGACTCTTGAGATTCTCTATGCTCAGGATTCCTTCCCTGCTACAGAAGCTTCTGAGTGTGCAAGAATCACCCCGTCCACTTGTTGTTGTCATATGTCAACTAGGGTCCAGGGAACAGGTACTCTGGTCTTTGCTATTGTTCTGAATTAATGAACTGTTCCCCATCTTGAACCCAGGAGTCTATGTCTTTTGTCAGCACCTATGTAACTGTGGCAAGCTAACTTCTTAATTTGCAAGTAAAGGAAAATCTCAGACCCTTCTCAATTCTTTACAAGAAGTGGGAAAGTATGACCCATAGGAGAAGAAAAGTCAATTAATAGAAATCAATCTGGAAATAGCAAAAATGATATCATTAATATGAAAGTGTACATCAAAATTTTTATAACTGTATTCCACATGTCCAAAAAGGTAAAATAAGAATTCACCCTGTTGATTTGAGACAAGAAAGATATAAAAAGACCCAAATTGAATGTCTGGAGATGAAAAGCATAGTTCCTGAGATAAAAAATGCACTTGATGAAAACAATGGCAGATTAAATTTTGCAAAAGAATTTCAAAATGTAGCAATAGAAACTGCCCAAATTGAAACACAGTGAAAATAAATGAAGAAAATAAGAAGAGCATCAGTAAACAACTTGAACAATAAATTATAATAACCATGAGTTGAAATCCCTGACAGTGAATATAGGAAGAAAAGACAAAAAAATATTTAAAGTAAAAATAGTTAATGTTTTTCACTAGTTAGAGGAAATTATGAGTCCACATAACTGAATTCTATGACCCCCAAGCACCAGAATGTAAAATTATGGCTGGGCACCATGGCTCATGCCTGTAATCCTAGCACTGTGGGAGGCCAAGATGGAAGGATCGCTTGAGTTCAGGAGTTCAAGATCAAGCTGAACAAGAGTGAGACCCTGTTTCTACTAAAAATAGAAAAATTATCTGGGCATTGTAGTGGGCTGCTGTAGTCCCAGTTACCAAGGAGAAAGAGGCAGGAGGATTGCTTGAGCCCAGGAGTTTGAGTTTGGTGTGAGGTAGGCAACCACACTATAGCCTGGGCAACAGAGTGAGACTCTGTTTAAAAGAAAAAACACATAAAATTGTGTCTAAGCTCATCATAATTTCCCAACACCATCAATAAAGAGGCAAGTGGAGAATTACTTAGAGAAGAACAAAGATAAGGATGAAGCAAAGTCTCGTGAGAAACTACAAACTACCATTACATGCAAAAACCTGAATGAATCTCATAAGTGTAATATTAAACTAAAGAAGGTATAAAGCAAATATATTGTACAATTTCATTTGTATATCAAGATTTTAAAAGCAGGAAAAAGAATTAACATTTAGAAAAGCATATTTAGCTGGTAAAACATAAAGAAAATCTAAGTAATGATTCCTACGACAGTCAGGATGGTGATTGAACTTCAGTGATGGGGGGGTGAGGGGGAGGAGAAAATGCCCGGGGGTGGGGGAGGGCGCATGTGGGGCTTTCAGTCTGGATGGTAAATATAAAAATATGTAGTTTTTTGTCTTTGGTTATGGTTATTTAATTTAGCTCTAAATTTTAGTATACTTTCCTATATATACATTGCATAATTTTTTTTTGAGACAAAAGTCTTACTTAGTTGCCCTTGGTAGATTGCCATGGTGTCACAGCTCACAGCAACCTCAAACTCTTGGGCTTAAGTGATCCTCTTGCCTCAGCCTCCCAAGTAGATGGTACTACAGGCGCACACCCAACACTCAGCTAGTTTAGAGGCGGAGTCTCACTCTTCTGGTCTCAAACTCCAAAGCTCAGGCAATCCACCCACCTTGGCCTCCCAGAGTGCTAGGATTATAGGTGGGAGCCACTGATCCTGGCCTATACATGGTGCAATTTTATAAAATGGTTAAAACAGAAAGAGAGAGAGAGAAGGAGGAAGAGGAGAAGGAAGGAAAGAAGGAAGGG
>CAUYON010193056.1:0-30528 GCA_963573935.1 Arctocebus calabarensis
CAAGTCACTTCATTTTATATCTCTACATCTCCCACCCAGCACCTCTGCTTACTAACCAGACTCCACAGAGAACTCAAACATATTAGCAAGAAAAGAACAAGTGATCCCATCTCAGGGTGGGCAAGGGACTTGAAGAGAAACTTCTCTGAAGAAGACAGGCACAGGCCTCCAGACATATGAAAAAAATGCTCACCATCCTTAATCATCAGAGAAATGCAAATCAAAACTACTTTGAGATATCATCTAACCCCAGTAAGATTAGCCCACATCACAAAATCCCAAAACCAGAGATGTTGGCGTGGATGTGGAGAAAAGGGAACAATTCTTCACTGCTGGTGGGAATGCAAACTAATATGTTCATTTGGGAAAGATGTTTGGAGAATACTTAGAGATATAAAAATAGACCTGCCATTCAATCCTTCAAGTCCTCTACTAAGTATATATCCAAAAGACCAAAAATCACATTATAACAAAGATATTTGCATGAAAATGTTTATTGTAGCCCAATTCATAATTGCTAAGTCATGGAAGAAGCCCAAGTGCCAATTGACTCATGAATTGATGAATAATTGTAGTACATGTGCACCATGGAATATTGTGCAGCCTTTAAAAAGATGGAGACTTTACCTCTTTTATGCTTACATGGATGGAGCTGGAACATATTCTTCTTAACAAAGTATCTTAAGAATGGAAGAAAAAGTATCCAATGTACTCAGCCCCACTATGAAACCAATTTATATACACTCACATTTTCATATGAATGCTATAACCCAACTACAGCCCAAGATGAAGGGGAAAGAGGAGGGACAGGGGAGGGGAGAGAAGGGGAGGGGAAGAGAAGGAAGGGGAAAGGATGGGTGGAGAGAGGGGGTGGGACCACACCTATGGTGGATTTTATAAGGGTACACGTTAAATCTACTAAGTGTATAATATAAATGTGTTAACAGAATAACTAAGAAAATTCAGTGAAGGCTACGTTAACCAGTTTCATGAAAGCATTTCAAATTTTATATAAAACCAGCACGTTCTATCCCATAATTACATTAATATATACAGCTATGATTTAATAAAAAAAAAGAAAGAAAACCATCCCCCTTGATGCTTTACATTTTCTGTTCTGTAAGACTCTGCTCAAACATTTCTCTTCTCTGTAAAACTTTTTCTAATCTCTTCCCAAATACAAATAGTTATTCTTATTGATATCACTACTGTGCTTATAAATAACCCTTTAAAATGCTTAATGACAGAGACTCACAGAATTCACTCTTGAGAGATGCTCCCATCTTGACTTTAACTGCATGGCAAATTGAGCATGGCTTTATCATAAAGGGACATTGTGGTCTGCTGATTCAATGTCTTCAAATTTCCTGTTTCTTGGTGAGTTTCTTTTGGAGTTTTGCACCTTTGTGCATTAGGGATATTTCTTTAGGGTTCTTTAATACCCAGGGGCAGAAGCTACACTTCCATTCATGAAGTAGTAAATGATAGGGGACTTGTTTTCCATCACAAACAACTAAGTGATTAGAAAGCTATACTAAATAGATAAAGCAGCTGTTTCAACCACTGGGTAGCAGGAAGCCCAAGAGTATGATCCTGATAGAGAAACAAATGAAGCGAAGTCTATAATCTCCTTGATTTTCTGCCAGGGGAAAATAGAAATTAGACTGACTGTTGAAGTGGAAGACATAGGAATCCAATAAGGATAAGGTAGCTCTAATTTGCAGGACAGGGCAATGGAGAAGAGAGAGCTATTCACAGAAATACTGTCAAGAATGTACTGAAGGATCCCCAAGAATCTTAGGCTAAATTCTGCTTTGAGTAATAATCTTCATGTGTACCAAGAAAAACTGTGAGGCCTGGTAAAGATAAGCTCTTAGGGAGCTATTCCCAAAGTTCAAGTGAAGCTGGCTGACATGGAAGTTTTTATCAGCTATAGTAGAAAGGTACTGTTAATTATCTGAAGAATTCAATAAAGATCTCAGAAGTGTCACACATTAGAAACAAGGTTAAACTTACTCTAGAGTAAAGACTATTTTAGATCCACTCTAAGAAGGCTTAGAATAAAAAAAGACTTCAAAAGAATCATGCTTATATGTAAGTAACTAACTCTGCCACAAAATCTTTAACAGTCTTCAAAGAAAAGTAAAAATCCCAAATAATCATCAATGAATTATCCAAAACATTTGGAATCCAATAAAGTATTACTATATTACTAAATGTAATACAAATATCACTATATACAGAAGTAGTAAAATTTAAACCACAACAAGAGAAAAAGCAATTAAGAAAAGAGCCAAAAATAGCAGAGATGACCAGAAAAAACTTTAAAGCAAGAATCACAAATAAGTCCAATGATTTAAAGGAAAATATAAACTTAATAAATATAGAAATGAAAGACATTTTAAAGAACAATGTAAATTTCTAGAGCTGGGAAAAAAGAAAAACATTTAAAGTGAAAAAAAGTCACTAGGTAGATTAGCAGCAATTTAAAACATTCAGAAACAAAAGAAAAAGCAGTAAACTTGAAGATACCACTGAAAAATCTATTCAAATTAAAGCACAGAAATATAAAAGGAGAGAAAGGTATTTTGTTCCCTAAGTCATCTGTGGGTAATACATACACTCACACACACATTTACATACACAGTATATATTCATAAAGAAAGGGAAGAGGATAAGAAAAAGGCAGAAAGATATACAGAAAATAAATTTGATGAGAATTATTAACATGGAGTTTCAAAGAAGGCCACACCAAAGAACATCATGATCAAGTTGTTGAATTCCAATGATAAAAAGAAAAATATAATTAAAAGAAAAAAATAGTAAAGTGACATATTTAAAGAGTCAAAGGAAAAAAGTCAACCAAGAAGTCTATGTTGAATGAATATTTGAGTCAAAATTGAAGATTAAATAAAGACTGTTGCAGAATACAATAAGAAGAAATGTCAAAAATGTTAAATATTTTTAAAAGTTCTTCAAGCTGAAAGAGAATGATACTGAGAAGAGAATGATGTATACTTGGGAAAAAAGTGCCTAAAATAAATTGTGGGACTCATATGTAGAAGAAAAATATATGACAATATATGACAAGAGCATCTAGGATAGAAGAGGGGAATAGCAACATTTTGACATACAAGTAAGTTCTTACATTACATGTGCAATTTCTTATATTTGAAGCTTCAAATATAAATATGGCCAGAAATATTTGGCAAACTATGATCACAGGCCAAATCTGCCATGTGCCCATTTTTTGCAAGACTCACAAGCTAAGATTTTTTAAAATATATTTTGATGTACTATTTTCAAGAACAATATATGACAAAGACATCATTGGTAGCCCATGAAAAGTAAAAAATATTTAGGATTTGGCCATCCCAGAAATGTTTGGCAACTTTGGGCCTAGATTGTGGTATGTTAAAGATCCATTTTGAAGACTTTAAAAAATCCACTACAAATATAAAGCCCAAAGAAGCCAATAGCAGGAATAAAATAGAATACTAAAAAATATTATGCTAATTTAAGTGTGAATGGAAAAAAAGGGAAAAGAAACAAAAACATGTAGAAATAGAAAATAAAGGGCGAAATAAATTTTAGCTCAAGAATGTGAACAATTACATTAAATATGAACAATTTAAATACTTAATTAAAAGGCAGAGATTGCCAATATAGATGAAATAGGAAGACCAATAATATGATGTGTTAAAAAAAGAAAGTACTTGAAATATGTGTTAAAATTAAAAGCATAGAAAAGGTATATGGTGCTAACACTAATCAGAACAAAGCAGGATTATCTATACTAATTCCTGTGAGTAATGTTTTTCAAAGGGAATATGTAAACAGACTCCCTTTTATGAAGTATAGAGTATAAAATTCATAAAAGGGAATATTATCAGAAATAGTAATATTATTTCATAATGAAAAATATTCAATAAAAAAGGGAAGACCTAAAAGTATAAATGTATATGCTTAAATAAGAAAGCTAAAAATACATGATAAAAACAAAAGAACTGTGAAAATAAATAGATAAAACTCTATTATTGATGAATATTTCAATACTCTTTTCCTATAACTTATAGGTCTAGAAGACAGAAAACAGTAAATATATAAATATATATATAAATTTATAAATATATAAACTATGCTATCAATCAATTTCCTCTAATTAACATTTATAGAACATATCACATAACTACTGAAGTACACACTGTACTTTAAAGTGCACATTGAACTTTTACTGCAATAGAGCATATTCTAACTATATAACAAACTTTAATTAATTTAGAATGTTTGTAATACTGCAAATTATGTTTTGGATCATGATTAAATCAAAGCAAAACTCAGTAATGGTAGGATATATTTTTTAAAAATCCCTGAATATTTGGAAATTAAAAAACAGCAATTTTAAATGACCCAGGTTTCAAATGCTAAGAGATATTAGAAAATACTTTTAATTGAATAATAATGAAAACACAATATATCTGCTGCTGGGTTGGTGCTTAAATTATGACACTGCATGCTTATATTGAAAAAAAAAGTTCTAAAATTAGTTCAGCTCCTCCTTAAGCTAGGAAAAGAAAAATAAATCAAAATCAAAGTTAGAAGAAGAAAGGTGTTCAAAAACAATAATATATAGTCATTTTCAAATTTCTATTGCTCTGGACTGTCCAAGCTGGGTAGCTGGGATGTGGGTTAAAAGATGATGGCATAGAAATCCTAAAGAGAGATCTCCAGAGAGATCTTCCCTAAAGACACCTATTGCATTTCTAAAAGGACTAAAATACTAGGAACCTTATCTGTCACCCCCAGAAAGGATTTTTTTTACATTCCAGAGTAAAATCTCTCTTAATCTCCAGAGGGGAGGAGGAATAGGTATGTCAGCTGCCCTACAGAGGCTCAAAAAATAATAAAGTTTAGAGTTTCTTTCTATGCACCTGTATGTAAAGGGGACATCTGCATTCATTGTGTCCCCCATCAGAAATCTGGGGATAGAGAAACCAACACAAGAAATTTTTTCAATAATTAAAAGCCTAGCTCTAATGTAGAGCTCTTTCCATACTAATAGAATAAATATATATTCATGCATTCATTTTGCATGTAAGTGCTTGTGCTGTGCACACAAAAGTAGAATCTCATGTCAAATCCTTTACTGTTGCAGACTTAAGAGTAGAAAACAAGAAAAACATACACTGATATCAATGAAATATTAAAAGGGTGAATAATAGCAAAAAACAATAAAACTAAAAGCTAGTTCTTTAAATAAGTCAATAAAATTGATAATTTTTATATAGCTGGATCAAGAAAAGAAGAGAGAGCACAAAAATAAATAGATTAGCTGGCCATGGTGATGCACAACTCTAGTCCTAGCTCCTTGGGAGGCTGATGCAGGAGAATTACCTGAGCCCAGAAGTTTGATAGCAGGAAGCTATGATGATACCCGTGCCCCCCAACTGGACAAAAAGGAATATTCTGTTTCAAAAATGAATGCATGAATCAATGAATGAATGAATCAGGAATGAAAAAGTTGACATTATCATAGGTATTAAATTTTTGGTGGTAAATGTAATTATATATATATAAAAATTGCTGAAAGAAACGAGAGAATATCTGAATAAAATAAAAATATACCATATTTATTAATTAGAAGATTTAATATTGTTAAGATGTAAATTTTCCCTTAGTTTAATCTAGGTTAATAGAAAACATTGTTACAAAAGCATTGTTTCTATAAATTTCCCATTAATAATTGCTTCTAGTAATTAAAATAGCCACAATATTTTTGAAAAAGAAAAGCAAAGTTAGGAGTCATACTAATTTCCAGGTGAAATGTAAACCTACATCAGGACAATGTCTAGGTACAGTGGCTAATACCTGTAATATTAGCTACTTGGAAGGCTGAGGTGGGAGAATTGCTAGAATACAATTCAAAGCTGTGGTGAGCTCTGTTTGTGCCACTGCACTACAGCCTGGGTAACAGAGAGTAATCTTGTTTCTAAAAAGAAATTTTTTAAAGCAGTATGTTATTAGTAGAATTATAGATATATAAATCGATGGAGAAGAACAGAAAGCTCAGAATTAAATTTGCATGTATATAGTCAACTGGTTTTAACAAAGGTGTCAAGATAATTAATGGAGAAAATATTTTTGACATTCAAACATTGCTGAAACAACTAGAGAGCCACATTAAAAATGGATTTTTTGCTTACCTCACATCATACACAAAATCTTATTTGAAATTGACCTAAATATAAGTGCTTAACATAAAAATAAAACTTCCCAATTTGGAATTAGGCAAAAATTTCTTAGCACATCAAAAATATTAATCCTAGAAGAAAAAACTATATTGGCCAACTCATGAGAATTAAAAACCTCTGATCTTTAAAAGAAATCATTAACAAAATAAAAAATCAAGCCATGCACAAAAAGAAATAATTTGTATCACACAATATGACAAAAACTTGCAACAAAGAGTATATCAAAACCCCTACAACTCATTACTAAGAAGAGAAACAACCCTATAAAGGAATAAGGAAAGATTTAAAGACACTTTTCAGAGAAGATATCCAAATGACTAATAAACACACAAAAATATGTTCAACATCATTAGTCATTAAGGGAAATGCAAATTAAAATTAAAATCACAATTAGGTAATATTACACAATGACTAAAATAGTTAGAACTTAAAAGATCATTTATTATTTCAAATGTTAGCAAAAATATGAACACCTGCAACTCTCATCTAGGACTAGTGAAACTGTAAAATGGTATAATCACGTTAAAATCTTGGCAGTTTCGGTTAAAGTAAAATGTACATGTACCATTATGCAGTAGTTTTATTTCTAATTATGTAGTCCTAAGATAATGAAAACATATATCCACATAAAGACTGGTAAAAAAAATATTCACAGCATTTTTATTCCTTCTATTCTAAAACTAAAAGAAATCTGAGTGTCCATACATGGTTTGTAAAAGTATAAACAAAATGTGTTTTAGCCTTATAGTGACATACTCCTCAGCAACAAAATAGAATAAGTTATTGAAATATAAAACAACAGGGAGGATACTTACAATCATTTTTCGGAAAAAAAGAAGCCAGACACGAAAGAGTGCAGAGTACATTTTCTTTAAGTGATCCCATTGATATGAAATAGTGGAACAAACTAATATCTGTAGAGACAGACAAGAGATCAGTATTGGATGGGGGTAACTGTGATACTTTATGAGGTGATAGAAATAGTCAATGTTATGATTTTAGGAGTGAATGAATAAGTTTATCAAAGTAAATCAGACTGGGTACACTTTATTATATATAAATTATACCTCAACAAAACTGATGTTTCTTTTTTTACACAAGTACTTTAAAACATCTTTATATTTTAGTTTCCCATTTTCAATCAGCACTTCCTTGAAAAACATTCATGTATAATACTTCTACAATTTTATGGGGGGTTCATGTGATATATTGTTATATTCATTGAACGTGTAATGATCAGGTTATGATAGGATATTCATCATTTCGAGTATTTATATTTCTACGTGTTGGGAGCATTTCTATTCCTCTCTTCTAGCTATTTTGAAATATATAATACATTTTTTTAAATTTTAAACACCTTACCCTGCTATTAAATATTAAAATGTATTCCTTCTTTCTTAACTCTGTATGTACCTAACCAAGCTCTCTTTATCTCCCTCACCCTACACAGCCTCTGATAACTATCTTTCTACTCTCTACCTCCATAAGATCAACTTTTTTAGCTGCCAGATATTACTGAGAACCTGTGACATCTGTCTGTTTTCCATACAGCTGTACTAATTTACATTCTCTCAGTGCATGGGAGTTCCTTTTTCTCCATATCCTTGCCAGCATCTGTTATTTTCTTTTCTTTTTGATAACAGCCATTATAACTGGGTAAAATGATATCCCATGGTGGCTTTTATTTGTATTTCTCTTATAATTAGGGATGTTGAGCATTTTTTCATATGCCTATTGACCATTTGTATGCATTCTTTTGAGAAATATTTATTCAGATCCTTTGCCTATGTTTAATGGGATTATTTGGCTTTTGTTATTGAGTTGTTTGAGTTCTTTGTATATTTTGATATTAGTTTTTTGTTAGATGAAAAGTTTGCAAATATTTTCTTCCCTTCAACAGGCTGTCTTTTTAATTCTGTTCATTGTTTCCTTTGCTGAGCAGATGTTTAATGTTTGTCTATTTTTGTTTATACTGCCTGTGCTTTTGAGGTCTTAGTCATCAAATCTTTGCCTACAACAATGTCCTGGAAGATTTCCTCTATGCTTTTCCCCTAGCAGGTTTATAGTTTTAAGTCCTACATTTAAGTCTAATCTATTCTGGGTTGATTTTTGTATATGGTGAGTGATAGAGGTCCATTTTTATTCTTCTGCATTTGGATATTTAGTACTTTTTATTGAAAGAAGTACTTATTCCTCAATGCATATTCTTGACACATATTGGAAACAAGTTGGCTGTAAATTCATAATTTTTTTCTAGGTTATCTCTTCTGTTTCACTGGTTTTTATACCAATCCCAAGTTGTTTGGGTTATTATAGTTTGATATATGTGTATGTTTGTATGTGTGTGTATGTGTGTGTGTGTATTCACATATATTCATGTTTGTTATATCCTCTCACTAAATTGGTTTCTTTATTATTGTACAATGCACGTATTTGTCTCTTATTACTGCTTTTAACTTAATGTCGGTTTTATCTATTATAAGTATAGATATTCCTGCTCACTTTCGGTTGCCATTTGCATGGAATATCTTTTCCATCTCTTTACTCTCAGTTTGTGTTTTTACAGATGAAATAAGTTTCTTGGGAAACATATGGTGGGCCTTGATTTTTATTAATTATTTTCTGGTTGCTTTTTTATATATTTTTTTCTTTGTAATCTCTTTTTGTTTGGTATTGCAGCTTGGTGGTTTTCTGTAATGGAACATTTTGAGTCTTCCCTCTTATTCATTTGTGTGTTTGTTCTACTAGCAAATTTTATACCCTAGCATGTTTCATGGTGGAGCAATGAATTACAGGCGGTATAAACAAAGTACAGGGAAAACATGGGAACAAAACATTTGCAGTATAGACAAAAATAGGCAAATTAAACATCTATACAGCAAAGGAAACAATGAACAGAATTAAAAGACAGTCCGTTGAATGGGAGCATTATCATCCTTTTGCTTCCACATGTTAACTTTTTTTCTTTTTGTAGAGTCATTGTAGTGGAAATGAATTCTCTCAGTTTTTTCTTATCTAGAAAAGACTTTATTTGCTCCTCATTTATAAAGAATAAATTTGCTGGGTATAGTATTCTTGCATGGCAGATATTTTCTTCTTTCAGTACTCTAAATGCATCAACCTGTTCTTTCCTGGCCTGTAAGTTTTCTGCTGAGAAATCTGCTGTTAGTCTGATGAACATTCCTTATATATTGTATCTATGTAAAGTTCTTTGAGCTTCTGATATCTGGATATGTAACTGCCTTGCTAGACATGGAAGTTTTCAGCTATTATTTTGCTAAAAAATATTCTTTGGCTTTCTCTTCATCTTCTGGAATGCCCAAATTCAAGTTATTTGGTCGCTTTATGATCTCACATGGCCTGATTTACTCTTTGTTGTTCTTTATTCCTTTTAGTCAGAGTGATTATTTCCAAAGACCTATATGTAAGTTCTGAAATTTTTTCTACTGCCTATTAATTGTTGAAGCTCTCAAATGTATTTTATATTTAATTAATAGAATTCTTCAATTCCAGCATTTATGTTTGGTTTTATTTTATGATATCTGTCTCTTTCATGAATTTCTCATTCATATCCTGAATTTCACCCCCCCAACTTCTGTGTATTGTTCATCTGTGCTCTTTATATTGTTCATTTTTAAATCTCATTGAGCTTCTTTAATATTATTATTTTTAACTTTTTCTACCATTTCATGAATTTCTTTTTCATTCGAATATGTTGATAGAGAATTATTGTGCTTCTTTGGAGGTGTCATATTTTATTATTTGTTCATGTTTCTTCTATTCTCACATCAATATTTGCACATTTGGCATAGCAGTCACTTCATCAGATTTTTTTGTATTGGCTTTCATAGTGGTAAACTTTTTCCTAATGATGTTTATTGATTGTGGATATATGCAGTAGTATAGTCTTCATATGCTTTCCCCAGCTATAAAAAGTATCAGTGTGGTCTGGATTTCTTCAGTGCTTAGGCTATGTTTGTTAGTGGAGGCTACAGTAAAGTTTTGCTGGGAATAGGGTACCAGGTGTGCCAGCTCTGGGGCCCCCATGGTGACAGGTGTAGGCCGAACATGCCTGTCTTTGGACTGCCATATAACATACTTGGGCATCCATGTTTTCAAGTCCAGGTCAGCTAATTTTGGGAATTCCAGGTGTATTGCTTGGATTTCAGGAGTGGGAGATGTGGGCTGGGTGAGAGGCCATATATTTGGGCCCCTGGGCAGTGTCCACATTGTAGGAATTGGCAGCAGTGGTAACAGGATTACCCTCAGGCTCCCAGTGCCACACAGTGATGTTAGTGGTGACTAACTGATGGGCTAGGTAAGCAAGGCCTCAGACCCCCAGGTGGTTCTTGTGGTAAATACTGACAGTAGTAGCAGTAGCAGGCTGGGTGGGCCTGTCCTTAGAGAACTGAGAGGGATACACAGATGCCAACTGTGGTAGATTGGGCAGGGTGATTCCCAGACCACTAGGCAGTGTACTTGAGTCCTGATGTAGGAGCACTACCAAAATCAGGAGGGCCCATCCTCAGGTTGGTCTCCTGGTGCAATTGGCACAGGCTGTGGCAAGAAGAGTCAGGCAGTTTCCAGGCCCCCCAGTGGTATGCTCAGGAGAAACTGAAAGCAGTGGTGATGGGCAGTGAGAATCTGTCCTCAGGGTACAATCAATCAGCATCTCCTTTAAAGGAGTCATCTTTACATAATATTACTACATTCCCAGCTACTAACAGTGTCCAGTCAACAATATGTAAATAATAAATATTTGATAAATTATAAATATATTCATTTGAATAAATGAATAGACATGAGTATAGCCAAATAAAATAATAAGCTATTTGAAATCTCTACTTGAGAACAGAAGACTCCATGGTTGACTGTTCTTCTGTAAACCTACATGACATAATTCCTGATAACCTACCATTAGAAGTATGTACTTTTGGACAAGAGAAAATACTTTCCTAAGTTTCCATTTTTTAATGCGGATATTTCTGCATGAAGTCACTAATACCAATGAAAATCAGCACATCAAATTTACTAATATTTCCAGTAAACAGCTATTAGAATATGTAAAAATTTCTTAAATTTTTGGTAGGGAAAAGAGAGAAATGGAAATTCTACATATGTTATTTCTGCTAGAAAACATTGGCCTAGGTAATAGGTAATGATTAATTTGTGGGCTGCTAGGGGCACTGTGCATTTGAGCAGTCAGTAATGAGTTAAAAGGAATAGGAATGGTGCAAAGGGGAAGGGAAAATCATAAGAAAAATAATAAGAAATACCTTTTAAAAAAAGAAATACCTTTTGATCATTTTTTCTTTTTTTTTAATTTTTACTTTTTTTTCCCCCCGAGCAAGCTATAGTATGAGTCATTTTCTCTCCTGGAAGATTCCAGGAGATAATTCTCTGGGACAGTAGCCAATACAAGGACCATCTGCTTAAGGAACCAGAATTCGATGCCTCTCAAACTATTAACTTTCCTTTTTTCCCCAAATCCCATTTCTGGGCTGACACATACTGTTGTGACACCTTCATGTGGCTCAGTAAAACAGATAATAAATTTTACTTGAATTTAATTGGCATTAAGCAAGTAAAACAATCCTTGAATTCAAAAAATGTGTTTTATTCTTCCAGAATGTCCATACCAAATTGAAATCATGTAGGTGGAATACATAATCTACTTTGGATAGTGTGGTAGAGAAAATGTGCATCAAATCATATTCTATATTCTTCTTCCTAGGGCACAAGAAAAGTTTCATTATCCAGTAGCCTTATAGTTAGGTAGGGCCATGGACCAATTCTGGAAAGTTAGCCATGGGCAAAGACTGTGAAAAGCCCTTTCAGAATTCTTTTGTCATCTTCTCTTGTCCTGCCTTGGTTGCTAGTTACCTTTAATCCAAGATGGTGGAAGCTCTCTTGGCTCATGTGACTCTACAGAGAAGACAGCACACTGCCTTCATCATCTGCCTTGGACATGCACTAAGAGTTAAAGACAACTTTTGTTGTGCAAAGTCACTGTGATTTGGCTTAATTTAGCCTATACTGAATACCAAAGCTAGTCAATGTTTTATACAAAATAATTATGTTTTCTTTATTAAAAAGCCCTATTAGAATAACAAAGAAAAAAATCATTTTGGATTAAGGGACATAGTAAAAATTTCTTTAATACCCCCTACCAGCCCATTTAAAATAGTATGTGCTTCATATTTGTATACTTTTTTTTTTTTTGAGACTGATTCTTACTCTGTTGTCCTGGGTAGAGTTCTGTGGCATCATAGCTCACAGCAACCTCAAACTCTTGGACTTGAGCAATCATCTTGCTTCAGCTTTCTGAAGGAGCACTGTGCTACCAGTGTGTACCACTGATACCTGGCTAATTTTTATATTTTTAGTAGAGACAGGTCTCTCTCTTGTTTAGGCTGGTCTCAAACTCCTGAGCTCAAGCAATCCATCCGCCTTGACTTCCCAGAGTCATGGTGTGAACTACCATGCCCAGTCCATATTTTTATACTTTTAAATATATTCTCATCTATTTTCAATATAATGGAAAGTTTTCAAAATCTTGCAGAATCTAAGCAAATTTGAAGTGCAAAATCAACATCAGTGACAAATAGGAAGTATACTACTGAAAATACAATAAGGTTTATGTCTATGTGCAGATATATACACATGTTTATTAAGTACATACATAAACATGTGTGTATAGATGTATTTGTATCTATGTATAATGCATATAAACTTATAATTTAGTAGAAAGTATATGCAATGACATATAATATAATTCAACAATTTTTTACCTTCTGAAATCTTGCTGAGCTATTTTATATCATGGTTCTATATAAAAGATTTATATAGCCTGGCATTGTCGTGGGTGCCTGTAGTCCCAGCTACTTGGGAGGCTGAGGCAAGAGATCACTTAAACCCAAGAGTTAGAGGTTGCTGTGAGCTATGACGCCATGGTACTCTACCCCCGGTGACAGCTTGAGACTCTGTCTCAAAAAAAAGATTTATAAAATATATCATATAAAAAGATGAGCCTTCTCAAGGAGTTCCTAATTAAAAGGGTACTCAAACAAAGCCCTTTATTAATTAGGTTATAATCCCCAAAATATAATATATATTTTTGTATAAATCATGAGTCAGCAAACTTTGACTATAAAAGGACAAAAGAATAAATATTTTGGATTTTCTGGGCCACATACAATCTCCATCATTATTTTCATATATATGAAAACTATGCCTATTCTTAGCTCCTGCAGACAAAAATAGGCAGTGCAAGGGTCAGATTTAACCCAGACAGGCTATAGTCTTCTGTTAAAGCTAAAACCTTTGCTTTTCTTGGAAATGCAAATACATAGAGAAATTTTACTTTGAAATAGATTGGTTGAGAACTACAGCTTTAAATGATGATTTCAAAAAAAATTGCTAAGGTAATTTATTAATAATTTATTACTTCATTTTATTACTATTTACCTTCAGAATAGCACTAAAAAGTGCTAAGATAATTTATTAGTAATTTGTTACTTATTACAACTCTTAGTGAGAACAGTATGGGATGACTCACCTCACAAATTTTAAGTCTGAAGCAACCTTGTTTGCAGATCTCTCCAGTGTAAACACTGGTCAATATCTTCATGTCCACTACTCTCTGGCTGTGGCTCTAGGTAACACAAATAGAGGGTCAAATAAAAAATCATATATTACTAGGGACTGAAGCAGACCTCTGGGATTCCCATTTAACTTTCTAAATAACATTTTTAAATAGTGGCATCTATTTTTAAATAGTGGCATCTATATTCCTTGTAACATCAAATCATCCTTTGCCTTCAAATGATCTCTGCAAGTCGTATTCATTTCTGTTGGCTATGAAGGACTTTAAAAGGTAAGTATCTTAGACAAAAGGGTAGGGACCTACAGCCTTCGGGACACATGCAGTCCTTCAGATCCCCAACTATAGACTCTTGACTAAATCCAAATTTCACAGCACAAATCCCTTTAGTAAAAGCATCTGTTCTATAAATTTTAGATTCTGTCAATAGATCACCCTCAATGATCCAGAAGGCCACACATGTGGCCCTGAGGGCACAGGTTCCACACCCCAAAAAGGGTAGGGAAAGGGTAGATGATGAAATTATTAGTCAGGGAGCTGGTTTCAGTTTTCAGAATTCTGACTTCTTTCCGCCTAGATGTTCTCTACCAATGCAGGGTCGCAGGAGAGAATATGATTGCTCTAGATTGCATCATATGCTCAGCCTTTCAGTTGAGGAGATGGGAGAAAAATCTTTTCCTTTAAGAAAAAAGAATGTAAAAACAAAAACAAAAACTCAAAGCAAACAATAATAAAAACAGATAAGCAAAAGAAAAAAGTGTTATCTCTATAAGACTTTAATAATTATTTTATCCTATTCATTAAAGCATATAATGAGCTCTACTTAATAATATGTAAGAAACTACATAGAATTATTTTTAATCTTAATTTCTTCTTGGAAAATCAGAAAGTATTGGCAATAGATGTCTCTGGAAAGTGGTAAGGAAACGGAATTGATTTGGAAAAGAGCAATTTTATCTACAACCTAAACTGATAAACATCAGAACTGTTACTTGTTATGACTAGTTGGGACATGGTAATTTTTGAGCCTCGACGCCGTAAATGATTAGGTTTCAGATATTGGAAACTAATGTGTCAATTTGTGCACATTTCTTTCCCTTGTAGGTATCTTGTCATAAATAATATTGAAGGGCACTAAAATCAAAGAGGCTTCTCATCCAACTGCTGCTATTTATTCATCTTTCACTATGAAATCCCTTCATTCCCATGCCAATTTATCCTTTGCCTGGAGATTAGATCTTTGTCTTTCATTAAGTTACCGTTAGGACGTGCATGATAGTTCATAGTCACGCCTAAATAATCATATTATAGGATGTATATATATATATATATAAATTTAGCAAATATCATGTATTTCAGTTCTTAACCTGTGGGTTGCAACCCCTTTGTAACAATGAAAATATATCACAGCATAAGGAAGGTTGAAAGTCACTGCTCTAACGAGTCAGAAGTATCTAAGTTTCCAGTTCCCATATTTGTCCAAGCCACTTCATGATTCCTATGTTTCTTTATGTGATAGACCTATAATTGCAGACTTTGAACTTCCAAATAGAGACCATGTAGTGTCTCAAACACTATTTGGAGATGAACTTATTTTATTAAATTAACTGAATTGAAGATTTTAGGCCAATTCCCCAAGTTAACTGTTTATGCCCAATGAGTAGTATAAATAAGAGGGTACCAAAAAATGTATATAGATTTTAGGAGAGGAAAAACTGTATTAAAACTGTAATACTCGGTATATACTAACAACAGAACATGAGGATAGGACACACTGAGCACCACTTGTAACTGCAGAAGTCAAACATGACTGTGGTATTGCAAATTTAATACAGTTTTTTCCTTTCTTAAAATGTGTATGCATTTTTGGCACCTTCTGTATGTCTGTGTGAAATCTAGTATATTTGGGAAGATAACACATCCCATAGTAATGGAGAAGAAAATGACTGTGTCTTTGAATCTCCATTCGTGAAAGGAATTCTGCCTAGCTTCTGACCCCAGCATACCTCAAATCCTCTGTGGGAACCTGAAAAAGTCACTTGACTCAGCCTAAGGGTATGAGTTTCCTGTAGTGCTTCCTGAGACTTTGGAAGCCTCTTTATGGGTGTGCAAGCTGAGCACAATGAGCACCCAGCTCTTCAGTGAATCGTTGAGGGGCTGTCACCTTGGAGGAACCCATGTCTCCCAGTATTTTGTAATACCGGGAGTTCCCTTGTAGCATCTTTTCTGGGGGTAAAAATGCTCCACATCCATTATTAGGGGAAAAGCTCATGAAGAAAAGAACACTGCCTTAGATTCAGACCGACACAGATTGAAATCCTGGTCCTGCCATTTATCAGCTGAATGATGTCGAGCAAAGGATTTCACTTTTCTGAGCTGTGATTTTTTTTTTTCTGTCTACATTGGTACTATCCTATTTTAAATGTTGTTAAGAAAATTAGAGCAAATAATGTACACTGGAAAACTGGCACAAGGTCAATGCTCATTAAATAGTGGCTATGGTTTCACTCAGTTTCTTGAAGAGTCTGGTATTAGTCTAGCATCTTCCTGGAATCTATATAATGTGAAGACTGATGAAGCGGCATGCCCTCTCATGCTGTAAAATGTCACCTAAATCAAGATCACATGGCAATGTTGAAAGATATTATTTTATAAATCCATTCTGTTTTAATTAAAATCTATTATAGATGGTCTCCATTTTATATTTAATTTGGTCTTCTTAACTTGGAACTTGAAAAATAGGTATCTCTGTAGACAGCTGGAACCACTGACTGGAGTTTTTAGACCCTAATGGGTTTCATTGGGATAAAATATTTTGCTCCTTTTCAGTTTAATAAAATACTGCTTTTTCCAAAATGTGGAGGAGACTATAGGGATGGGGGCCCTTTCACTTATGGAGCTGACCCAGGTGGAGTGAAAGAAAGGTGAAGGTATCCAAGAAACATGATTTCCTAGCCAAGCCATCTGAATATTGCTCTCATGGGCTATTCCTTCCTGCCTTTTGGTATTTCTGATTCTTCCCAGCACCTTTAAGAACCTCTAAAAATAAACAACTTAGTGTATTCAAAACAAGCCTACTAGAGCATTCATTGGATTCTATGATGAAAAGATAATTTATTATTATTATAGAAATAAAAAAGCAAGAATTATTATGATATAATGTGCACATATAAGCATTATCTCATAGACATATATAACATTTTTATTTCTACAGATGAGAAAAAGGAGTCATTTTAAGAGCTGTTTCTTATAAGGAACACTCAAGTTATTATGTTTAATTCTTAATTTGCACTGGACTTCCTAGTACAGTTAAGAGTCCTCCCTGACTAGAACACTAAGGTAAGCCCTTAAAAAAACCTAGCAAGGCCTTAAAAGTCTTCTCTTTGAAATGGAAAACTCCTGATGGACCCTTTTGCTACATCCAGATCACATTCTTCCACCTACTTGACCACGAATAGCATCCTTGACTAAAGTCTTCCCAATTTCATATTTAACAATAATAGTACAACACAAGACACAGTTTAGAGTGCATTTTTAAAAGAGTGAGTTAGACACTTGAGTATTCCTTCTAAGGCTTTTTTTTTTTACTACTTCAAAGTGGATGAAGTGGTTAGACTTATGGTTATACTTATCCAAAATGTTGGCTAGCTTTTCTCCCAGGTTGTTAAAGCAAAACTAAGGAGAGCATGATAGGAGCTCTAACAGTGGGCAAGTTCTGCAGGAACTGGGGTTCAGTAATGGTAAGGATAAAGCTGGCTCTTGGTTACAGTGATTTTGCAAAGAGAAATAGAAGTCTGGATCACTTAAGAAGAAAAGGGAAAAATGACGTTTGTTACACACGGACTCTAAGTCAAGGGTGTGCAGCAGTAATTGATCAAAACAGAAAGAATGAATTTGGGATCTGAAACCTAACATTCCCTGATGCCACAGAAAGTAGAGTGGTCATCTGTATATGGTACCTACAAAAGAATATATTGTTGGTATTAAGTTGCTTCTAGGGCAATGAAGCCACTTGCATAGATAAAAGAGTTACACGCTTACTGGGCATGATTGAAGATCTTGGCACTACCAAATTTGCTGCAAGTATTACTTCCTATTCCTATTACATGTCAAGCCCTACTAACCCACAAATGGAGACCAAAAGTCAGTCTCATATAGAGCAAAGACTTAAGACCATCTTCTTGTGCTCCCTAGGAGATTTTCTCTAATCAATGCTCAGGTATGTAGGGAATTTGCAACACCTTCAAATTCTTGCATCTCAACATATCAAGATATGACATCAAACTACCTCTAGTAATAGTCTAGGAATATTCTTCATGTAAAGCTATAATTAGATTGTTCTCTCTCACCCACAAAGAGGAACAATAAAGACTGTGTTTCTGACACAAGAAGTGTGTATCATACACTTCCTCATTGGAATAAGACTTTTCTATGGAGGTTTCTCTGTCCTTACCTCCAATTAGGACACAGGCATGCTTTTAAGTGACCTTTATATTGTACTTTTCTAAGTAACATTGTATATTAGCTTTAAACAACAGCAGTATTTTATCATTTCCTCTTCAATATTATATAAACAATCTTCTATTAAAGTCACAGGTGTCTTTGATTTCAGGTACCATTTAGAGTCTCATGAACATAGATGTTTGTTTTGATATTGAGAAAAGAACTGTGTAAGATCAAATCCTTCCTTCTTTCTGTTGTGCTCAATATCCTTTAAGAATGTGACCTCGGTTCCTAATACCTGGAGCTATTAGGAATTGAAATTTTCTCTTTCTTTCTTTTTTTTTTTTTTTTTTTTTTTGAGACAGAGCCTCAAGCTGTCACCCTGGATAGAGTGCTATGGCATCACAGCTCACAGCAACCTCCAATTCCGGGGCTCAAGCGAGTCTCCTGCCTCCGCCTCCCAAGTAGCTGGGACCACAGTCACCTGCCACAATGCTTGGCCATTTTTTGATTGCAGTCGTCATTGTTGTTTGGCGGGCCTGGTCTGGATTCGAACCCGCCAGCTCAGGTGTAAGTGGCTGGCACCTTAGCTCGTTGAGCCACAGGCTCTGAGCCAGGAATTGAAATTTTCAATAAAACCTGGAAATGAAGAATATCACCCACAGTGTCTGTGAGACCCCACTCCATCCTGTGTGAAGGCTCTCTAAAGCAGGTGGCTTTAAGTTTTTTTCATATCATGAAATAGAATTTAAGTTTGTGACATTCTGTGAAGTTCTTCCTTCTTTCTAGCTAGCAAAAATCCCTCTTGCTGCAATTTTAGCTCATCTTCTACAGTTCCATCCTCTGTGATCAGCAAGAACAGCTGGTCTCTGTCACCCTTACAATAACCATTCATATTCCCCATGTTATATCAGCCTTAGGTTTCTTTTTCTCTAGGCTTAAAAGCCCAGCTCCTTTAACTTTCCCACAGAGGTCCCATTTTTCAGCCATTTTATCATTTTGTTGATTGTCTCTGGACTCTCTCCAAATTCTGTATCTCCTGTCAGTTATGCTGCTCTCAGACTGGAACAGCCCTTGATTAATGGAGACCTAGCCACTGCCAAATGTCGTGGAAAGATTACTTCCTGTTCTTATTGGCTGGTTTCTGCTCTCAGAACAATAAAGATTAAAAAAGCCAGACCCTCATAAAATTAGGGCTGCCATTCTATCCCCACTGCCTCCCCCAAAACAGACACACATACATAAATAGAGATGAAATGTATTTTTGCAATAGGGGGCAAGTCAGGTTTCAGAGACGTAGCAACCTTTGCATTAGCATCTTTCCTTTCTCATGCCTCTCATGCTGTCTCTGACCTTGTTAGGGTATCTCTCCTGACAGCCTCCGCTCATTTACATATTTACATTTACAGCCTTTGGAGCATCTCTCTGCCTTGTGACACTGTGCCTGAGGTTCTGTTAATTCTCCAAGTATCTCTCCTCAAGTTCCTTCAATCTGTCATCGTACTAGTCAGGCATCCATTCAGGGCAAGTACAAGAAATTCAGCTCAAATTAAAATAAGCTCTTATTGAAAAGAAGAGAGGAATGCCTAATTGTTCAGTTTTATAGATTGGTGAACTTTAGATAAATGTTATCATAGAATATGTATTTTTCTGTGACTTGCTATTTTCAATCTTAGTATGTCATGAATGATATCCATATTCATGCACGCACCTTAGATTCATTTATTTTCTTTTCTGTTTAGTGCTGCAGTGTATAAGCTACTGCTATTGTTGGATTTTTATGTTGATGGACTATTAGAACATTTTCAGATTTTACAGTTGTTTTAAGCAAAGCTGTTATGAACATTTTTGTACATTTTCTCATCTACATATGTGCAAAGTTTTCTCTAGGGTGGAGTTGCTGAGTCATTACGTTTGTACATTTTTAACCTTAATAGACATTTCATAGTTTTCGAACATATTTGTAACAATTTATACCTTTGGCACTTGTGTGTATAATATATATATTCTGGATCTCAGTATTTTATCTAATGTACTTGTTGCTGAGATCTCTACATATCTTATCTTTCTTTATTTTCCTTGGTTAACAAAACTTCTTAATGTGGTAATTGTTTTTATCACTTATTTCACTTGAGCCTTATTTAAGAAATAATTAAAAATATTCAGTGAAGAAAAGATTTCCTATTTAATGCATGGTGCTGGGTGAACTGGCTGGCGACTGAAACTGGACCCATACTTGTCACCATTAAATGAGACAGACGCTCACTGGATTAAAGATTTAAACTTGAGACATGAAGTTTAAAATAAAAATAAATATTCTTCAATTAAAATACTAGAAGAAAGTGCAGAGAAAACTCTTGAAGAAATCAGCCTGTGAATATTTTATGAGGAGGATCCCAAGGGCAATTGAAGCAGTACCAAAAATACACTACTGGGATCTGATCAAACTGAAAAGCTTCTGCATAGCCAAGAACACAGTAAGTAAAGCAAGTAGACAGCCCTCAGAATGGGAGAAGATATTTGCAGGTATGTCTCTGACAAATGAAGGTTTATTAACTGGAATCCACAGAGAACTCAAATATATTAGCAAGAAAAGAACAAGTGATCCCATCTCAGGGTGGGCAAGGAACTTGAAGGGAAACTTCTCTGAAGAAGTCAGGTGCACAACCTACAAACACATGAAAAAAATGCTCATCATCCTTAGTCATCAGAGAAATGCAAATCAAAACTACTTTGAGATTATCACCTAACCCCAGTAAGATTAGCCCACATCACAAAATCCCCAAACTAGAGATGTTGGCATGGATGTGGAGAAAAGGGAACACTTTTGCACTGCTGGTGGGAATGCAAACTAATGAGTTTGTTTTGGAAAGATGTTTGGAGAACACTTGGAGATCTAAAAATAGACCTTCCATTCGAACCTTCAATTCCTCTACTAGGTATATATCCAGAAGACCAAAAATCACATCATAACAAAAATATTTGTACCAGAATGTTTATTTCACCCCAATTCACTATTGCTAAGTCCTGGAAGAAGTCCAAGTGCCAATTGGCCCATAAATGGATTAATAAATAGTGGTATGTGTACACCATGGAATATTATGCAGCCTTAAAGAAAGACAGAGACTTTACCTTACATGTTTACATGGATGGAACTGGAACATATTCTTCTTAGCAAAGTATCTCAAGATTGGAAGGAAAAGTATCCAATGTACTCAGCCCTACTATGAAACCAATTTATAGCTTTCTTATGAAAATTATAACCTAATTATAGCCCAAGAAGAGGAAAGGGGAGAGGGAGGGGAAGAGAGGGGGAGGATGTGTGGAGGAAGGGTAATTGGTGGGACCACACCTATGGTGCATCTTACAAGGGTACATGTGAAATTTACTGGGTGTAGAATATAAATGTCTTAACACGATAACTAAGAAAATGCTGTGAAGGCTATGTTAACCAGTTTGATGAAAATATTTCAAATGGTATATAAAACCAGCACACTGTACCCCATGATTGCATTATTGTACACATCTATGATTTCATTAAAAAAAGAAAAGAAAGAAATCATTCTTGAGATACTTAGGAGAACAGGAGAACAGACTCCAGTTCCATCCAAATTATTTCAAGAATTATTAATTCTTCTTTTTTTATGACTGAGTACTACTCCATGGTATTCATAATACTGCATTTTATTAATATAGTTATGCATTGATGGGCACTGGGTTGATTCCACAACTTTGCAGCTGTGAAGTGTTCCGTAATAAACATTTGAGTGCAGGTGTCTTTTTGATAAAAAAAAGTCTTCTTTTCCTTTGGTAGATACCTACTAGTAGGATGGCTGGATTGAATAGTAGGTCTACTTTTAGTACTTTGAGGAATCTTCATACTATTTTCCATAAGGGTTGTACCAACAATGTAACAAGTATTCTTTTCTCTCTGCATCCACACTGGCATCTATTGTTTTGAGAATTTAATAAAAGTAATTCTAAGAGGGGCAAGATAATATCTCATTGTGAATTTAATTTGCATTTTCCTGATGATTAGTGACACCGAGCATTTTTTCATATGTTTCTTGACCATTTGTCTTTCTTTTACAAAGCTTCTGTTTATATCTTTGCCCATTTTTTAATAGAGTTTTTTTTTTCTTCTTGCTGATTTGGTTGAGTTATTTGTAAATTCTGGATATTAGCCCTTATCAGATGTATGGCTAAGTGAAGTATCTCAAGAATGGAGAAAGAAACACCACACACACTCACTATTAAATTGGAAGTAACCAATGAGCACACATGTGCACAGAGGGAAGTAAAACTTGGAGGAAATCAACCAGAGGGGAGGGGGCAGGGCAAAACCTACCTAATAGGTATAATGAACACTGTTTGTATGATGGGCACACTTAGAGCTGGAACTCCAGCATTACAAAAGTTATCTATATCAGCTAAAACATTTGTACCCCCTTAAAATTTTGAAATAAAAAGAAACAAAGGGTGAACTCATCCTCTGACTCAATATTGCCACTTTTTCAAGTTTTAGTTTCACATTTAAATTTTGAATTTATCTAGAACTGAATTATGTGTTATGTGAGGGAGGAAACCGGGTCTATTTTTATTAATCCATTCATTTTCAATGCCCATTCTGTCATATATTAAGTTACCATGTGTGGAGCTTATTTCAGACCTCTATTCTGTTCCACTGACAGTTTGCGTATTCAGATACCAATACTACACTATCCTAATTACCTTAGCAAGTTTTTCGCCACATTATTCTTCTTTTAAAATGTCTTAGCACTTTTAGATCCTCTTCTCTTTCACATAAATTATAAATTCAAGTTGTCAAATAACACACACACTCCTCTCTCTTTCTTACTCTCTTTCTCTCTTCCCTCCCTCCCCCCCTTCCATAATGCTGTTTCTATTTTGACTGGAAGTGTTTTGTATCTACATTCAAATGTATGGAGAACTGATACATCTTTAAGATGCTAAATTATGCAGTCCATATATGAGGTATATCTCTCCATTTGCTGAAGACACTTTTACATCTTTTACTAAATTTTTACAGTGGTCTTCATAATGGTTTCCATATCTTTCATTATATTTGTTCCTAGATTCTTTACTTTTTGTCTATATAATTATTTTTAATCATGTTACATTTGTTAATAGTTTGTTGCTGAAATATAAAAATTCAACTGAGTTTTCATCTTGTATTTATAAAATTTTTTAAACATTTAATAATCTTAATTTATTATCTATGCATCTCTTTTGATTTAGATCTACCATCTACATATAACAGATTATTTTTAATTTACAATTCCTTAAAATTGTAAGGAATTGTAAATTAAATTTACATATGTTTAAATTTACAAATTTTCATATGTTTCTTATTATTCTAAGATTGTACTGACTAGGACCTTCAGGAAAATACTGAAAATATATGGTAGTCAAAAGTATTATTTTCTTTTTGCTGATATTAAAATTATATTATCAGTTATGATATTTGCTGTAATGTTTCTTAGCAAACATTGCAATATTGCCATATATTCTTAGGGTTCTAAGGAATTTTTAATATCACATGTCAGCACTGAGTTTTATTAAAGATTATTTCTGCATTTGAGTTAATTTTTATTCTTTATTTGTTAATATAATTTGGTTAACGACATTTATAATATTTCTTATATGAAACCAATCAAGCTTTCCTGAGAAAACTTATTTGGCCATATTATCATTTTGTGGATTGCTGCACTGGTTTTGCTAATATTTTGATAATTTAATCTATGTTCATAAATTGTATTGGTCAATCATTTTATTTTCTTTTATTTTTCTTGTCTGATTTTTGTGTCAAGGTTATATCAACCTTCTGGAATGAAGCATGTTGTTGAGAAAATAAATTACAGAAAATTCAAAATGTGTATATGTGTGTGTGTGTGTGTGCGCATGTGTGTTTGTTCTTTAATTTTGTGAAGGTGCCTTTATTTAAAATACTCTATGCACTTTATTTGCTATTTTTGGTCCACTCTAAAAATGGACGAGTAGGATACCAGTCATCTATGCATGGTTCTCACTTGCCCTCCTCCCCACGTAGGGGGGATATCTCCTATTTTGGACAACAAAGACAATCAGATTAAGAAGGGTAAGAAGCCAGAGTAGAGGTGGCATGAACACAACATATTCATATTTCCTCTTTTAGTCTTGCCTGTATATCTTTGGATTACAATTCATTTGCCCAGTAAAATTATTCAATCTTCATCTCTTCCTTGCCAATCTTATGTTAGATCCTGGACTATTTCTTCATCCTGTTTTGAAGGAAAGTTTTACGTGACGCGAACGTCTCTTCCTTCATTTTAAACTCTATCTGATCTCTTTGAATTGTTTTAAAGCTTATTAAATAATTCCTACACTTCAGACCTAACTTCCAGCCATGACAATTATTTCCTTCCATTTTGGACTGTGGTGAAACTGCAAAGTACTTCAGAATTTCACCTTCTTTCTTCATGTGACTGGCTTTGCTAAACAAATTGAAGAAGAAAGGGAAGGGTGCATGTCTGAACAGAAGCTTTAAGAGCTAGTGCACCATTCCACATGTCCTTTTCCTTTCCACGGTTTTTGTTGAAGTATGCATCGAGATGGAAGATTTATCTGCCTCAGTCCCTGAGCAGTCTCCAGCCGCCACTGCCACCTCCAACAACAATTACTTACAAAGTTGTGTTAAACATATGGCGTTATTGAAAAATAAGCCATTTTGTGTTAAGTCACCAGAAATGTAGAATGCTTTGGTGCAAGAGCATAATCTGGCCCTTCTTGGTTAATAGACCAACCCATTTTTTCTTCTCGGTGATAACTTTGGCTGATTCTTAGATGTGGCAGATTTTGAAATTTTGTTCTTATGTTATCTTTGTTGAAATCTAATGTATGTGTGCATATTATTACATTATATTTGCATATTATTATACATAATTTTATTATACATCCACACAAACCAGGAGAAAAGAGTAATATAGTACTTTCCAAAAGAAAAAAACTTTCATGTGAATCATTAAATTTGAGAAGTGATGATCACCTTCCTGAACATCCACGATGACTAGATTTGCATTTTAAAGTATTAAACTTTCCATCAGGATGACTCTAGGCATCCCAAAAGTTAATCATCAAAAGCCCAGCTTCAGAGGGCCTTATTGCTGGCATTAGGATACGATACTATAAGTCAGCTAAGGAGAAAAAACTTAACATGCAAACTGAGATAATATAAATTTGACTTAAATGAGGAACAAAACTTTATACCCAGAACAAAAGACCCTCCAGGAAAAGTAATTTAGGGTTGAGTGTTAATGCCTACTCACTTTGGATGTGGCCAAGTTCTTTAAGTATAGTACACCACATAAATACTTTACCACAAAATTGAAAGAAATTCTTAAATGCACATAATTCAATAGTGTGAGATTACTTCAGAGAAAGAGAAGACAAATATTATATTGCTTATTAGGATAGGCTGTTTCAGATTACTTACTTTTATACTAGGCATTTCCATTGGTTAGCTTAATAACCATGAATAAATCACTTAATTTTCTTTAGACTGTTTCCTTATCTCTAAAATGGGGATAATACCATTATTTACCTGACATTGCTGTTGCATAGACTCAATAATATATTGCATCTAAGGTGCTTAGACTGATGACAAGTAAATAGTTTCATTATTTCACTTCAATAAAAATTAGCTGTCAGTACTAATGTTTTGAATAGGTCTTTCATTTTGTCATGAATACTTTTTAAAATTCTAGGAAGTCTTTGCTGTTTTTTTCCAAATCTTTTCACTTGGCCAGTCCATTTTATTTTATTCTCATTCCTATGTACCTCTATTCACAAATTCCTATAATATTACTCATATATATTAACTATTCTAACCACCTCATTATATAAATAAGGAAATAGAGACTGCTCAAAATAAATGTATACAGCTACATTTGTTTTATAAATTATTAATGTATTTATTTATCACACACACAATTGCCTAGTAAATATTGTTTTTTATAAAATGTGATTAGAACACACTTGTCAATATTTTATGAGCATAAAGGAGATAACTTTAACTTAGGAAGTCCAGGAGTCTTTATTTGGTTGACTTTTAATTTTGATAACATATGTTTTGAACTAACGTCTGTCTTTGGATTTACTCTTGGGTAGGTTTCACTGTAGGTTTTCTTTCTTTTTCACATACTATTTATAGATTTCTGTAACTAGACTAAAAGGATGACACAGTGGTTCATAAAGTACTTTTTAAGCTTTATATTGTGTCTGTAGCAATGAACTTAGACTTTTTTTTCCTAAAACACACTACCATGAAAAGACATTACATAGCTACATAGCCCAGACATTTTCAAAGGGAAGGCTAGGGAGAGAGAACTAAATTGGGATTGTGACCACTATATCCCTCTCAAATTAGATTTCAGTCTAAAGACTGCTGCAAAAAAGCAAACAAACAAACAGACAAAAAACTAGCTACTCTTCACCTACTGTGCGTCAGCTGGTGGGAAAGAAACAGAAACCCCTTTTCTTTAACATAAACACACAAATTCTATGGTGCCTTCTTATTTTTAACACCCCCCAATATTAGATTATTTATTTATTTATTTTTAAATATCAATGTTTGAATTCCAAATGAAGTAGTAAGATCTAAGTAATAGCTTGATAGTATTCACCATTAGCTAATTATTACCTTCACATACAGAATTATTGGTACTTTAGGTTTTCTAAATAAATTCAAGCTTATTTTTTAAAAAGTTTACTGTGTGCCAAGTACTGTATTGAGTACTCGGCATCCAAGGTGAATATCACATGTGTCTGCTCTTGAGAAATTTACAATCCAGGGATTAGAGCCCAACAGCTGTATTAAACATGTTGGTCTGCTGATGCGATAAGTGGCCTGTTAAAGGTATGTGCCACAAGCTCTGGGAGCTCTGACAACAATGCACAGCTCAACCTGAGGATCAGCAGTGCCCTTCGGAGGAAATGAAGCTTGAACTTAGGATCACTCATGCTAACTAGGGGCAGAGGGGGAAGAGGGTGCCAGGCAAATGTCCATTTGTTTAACTCACAACCACTGGGCTGTAAGACAGAATGATGCAGAGAACTACGAGAAACAGGTTGTATCCTGTAGTTAATGGGAGACACTAAGACACTGTACACAGGGTAAAGATCAGCGAGACATGTTTAGAGGGTAGGGGAGTGTGCAGTCTAAGGCACAGGCGAAACTGCAGGTCTCAAGTCCCTGGCTGTGGAGTTGGGCTGGTGAGCTCTGACCAACAGGATGTGGATAGGTGGGACGTGTCTTACTTCCAGGCCAAAAAAACATCAGCGTGTCTTGGTGTCACCTGCCATTCTTTGATCCCCTGCCACGGTGTTTGTGCAAGCACAGATACAAATGGAGTTCCCATAAGAACAAAGATGGGTGAAATGCTGAATCTTCACAAGGAAAACTACTGTAAAAGATCTTTGGAGAAGGAAGAATAAACAAATGACACCCAAAGTCAGTAAAGCTGCTGAGATTTGCATGTTATTTTTCACTCCTGAGTAACCTATGCTTACTAAAAGGTATTGGTTCAGGTTAATTAGTATTTGTGTGTGAAGAGTAAGGAAGCAGGAGGAAACCGATTTCTAGTTTGATGATTGGTTAGATGGTTTAATGGTTGTTTGATAAAAGAAAAGTCAAATGTAAAAACTAGTAAAATTAGTTTGGAAAGATGTAGAAGAAACCAATGATAATGTGTAAACTTTGAAGGACCCGTGTGTCATGATGGTGGATGTATTAAGCCAACACTTAACAACCTGAGCCAGAAACTCAGCAGACTCTCATGGATAAGAAGGGAGCAATTTGCATGTTCTCATTACGAATGGTAGATAAAATTAGGAGAACAAATAAGATCACCCAAAGATATAGTGAGCAGTTACCTTCTGAATTTGGGCTAAGGAAATTATCCAAACCTCCAAAATCAAGTTCATCATCTGAATTATCCAATTTGCCTAAATATACTTTTAATAAAAAGCCAACTTTCATTGGGAGTTTCCATCTCTTTAATTAGCTGTAAGTTATTTTTCTTTGGCTTAAAAATGAAGAATACAACAGAAACAATATGGATCTTTCTGTATTTGTATAGTGCAAGTATAATCATTGTTTTCTACCTCTTCTTAAATGCGGGGTATTTTCTTTGCGTAACCAGTAGATATTTCACATTAGTTTGTGGCTCTTTGATATTATTCCATCTGTCTATGGGTCTAAAATCATGATTTTGTTAAGGATCAATACCACCTGTTCAGTAAAAGAAATGTTCGCTGGAGTGTGAGTAGCAATCAGAAGGGTGGACCTAAGATCATTTATGACCATGGATGTTTCTCCTAAGCACGTCAACATTGATGATTATTTCATAGCAAACACTACAATTGTCTTTATGTTCTGGTTGCTGTTTTATCACCTGCTCCTCCTTCCTTACTATGACATGAGCTCAGAGAGTTAAGAAATGCCTTACTGCCTGCCTTGTTCACCAGACATCCCCAGGACTGTACCTGGCGCACAGTAGGTAGTCAGTGTTTGTTGGGTCTGATGAATGCTCTGCTCAGAGGCTTCCACCAGGCCTGCACCATCAGCCAGTTATCACCCCAGTGACCTGACTTCCTGCTGCTCACTTCTTAGCTCTCATCTCTCCACCTGCTCCCACCTTCCAGACTTTTCTCTAGAGACACCATGCCTGGCCCACCTCAGGACATTTGCACCTGCTGTGCCTCTTTTGGGAATGCCTTGCTTCCAGATATCCACAGGGCTGGCTCCCCCGTCTCCTTCACATCTTTGCTCCAATGGTATTTTCTCAGTGAACCCTTGCCTGACTGTCTCATATCAAATATTAGCGCCCTCCTCTGCAATCCTCACTTCTAATCCTTCCCGTACTATTTCATTTATCTTCACTGCATTTCGCACCACCCTACAGATTTTGAATTTACCAGTACATTTATTTGTCTTTCTCCCTATAGTTGAATATAAGCACCACAAAGGCCAGATTTTGCCTTTCTGTTCTGTGCTATACGGTGTCACCCAGAATTGTGTGTGTCACAGAATACTCATGAAGTAAACATTTTTTTGAGTGACAAACTTTAAGAACTAAACACCTAAAATCTAGAGTCAATTCTGAGTTGATGATAATCAAACTGATCAGTATTTCAGAAACCCTGTGGTAGGATTGACTGTGTCCCATAATGTTCATACATCGGAAGCCTAATCCCCAGTGCCTAGTAAGAGGGGATTGGCTCGTAAGTTCGGAGCCCTCATGCATAGGTTAATACCATTATCACGGAAGTGGTTGTTATAAAGAGCCACTGGTGCCTCTCTTAGACACTCACTGCTTGACCTCTCATCTTCCTCCTCTTATCCTCCACCATGGATAATGCGACAAGAAGGCCATCACTAGATGCCAGCACCATGCTCGTGAACCTCCCAGCCACCAGAGTAGTGAGAAATAAATTTCTTTCTTTTAAATTATCCAGTCTGCTACTCTGTAATAGTGACAGTAACAGCAACAACAAAATCATGACACCCTAGGAGGTGCCTGTGGCTTAAGGAGTAGGGTGCCAGCCCCATATACCAGAGGTGGTGGGTTCAAACCCGGCCCTGGCCAGAAAAAAAAAAACTGCAACAAAGAAACAAAAAAATTGACACCCCATGATGACGGGCATGTGGGAAGCTTGAAATAAATTTTCAATTTTAGAATTAAATTGATATATTGATTCAATTCAATACATTGAATTTATTCAATTTTAGAATTGACTAAATTTTCAATTTTAGAATTTACCCTAGTAAACCTAGTGCATCACAGTTTACAAAGACTTTAACCTCCCTTTTCCTCTATGGGTCCTGGATTATAAGAGAACAATTCTGACCCCCTTGCTGGCCCTGAACCCTGAGCTTGACCAGAGCATGGGAAACACAGCTCAAGTTTGAAAACTATTGGCTCGGTGCCTGTGGCTCAATGGACTAAGGCGCCAGCCATGTATATCTAAGCTGGCGGATTCGAATCCAGCCCGGGACCTGCCAAACAACAATGACGGCTGCAACCAAAAAAAGGCCGGGCGTTGTGGCGGGCACCTGTAGTCCCAGCTACTTGGGAGGCAGAGGCAAGAGACTCGCTTGAGCCCAGGAATTGAAGGTTGCTGTGAGCTGTGATACTACAGCACTCTATCCAGGGTGACAGCTTGTGGCTCTGT
>CAUYON010193058.1:0-11528 GCA_963573935.1 Arctocebus calabarensis
CGAACTGCAAAACAAACAAAAAAAAAATAGCCGGGCGCTGTGGCGGGCACCTGTGGTCCCAGCTACTAGGGAGGCCGAGGCAAGAGAATCGCTTAAGCCCAAGAGCTGGAGGTTGCTGTGAGCTGTGTGACGCCACGGCACTCTACCCAGGGCGATAAAGTGAGACTCTGTCTCTACAAAAAAAAAAAAAAAAAAGAACTATCAAATATAATCTCAATAGTCAGAATGGACAAATCTTGCCATAGAACCGCATGGGACGTCCATGAGACTCTCCCATACACACCCACCCTCTAGATGATATCTGCGCAGTCACACATGTAACAAGAGGTACTGTTTATGTCAATGTTTGCATGCTAAAGAAAGAAAGCTATAATGTTGGCTTTTTATGCCCATATATCTTTTGGGGGGGAACATCATTTAGTACGCAGGCATTAGAATTTTATAATTGCTCCTTTGTAGTACTGTGTTTTAACTTTGCTTCAGTTGACCTTTCTGAAATGTGATTTATTTTCTTCTTTATTTACTATTAGTTCTAATAACAGTGGTATCCATTGGCCAATCACTTTCTGCTTATGCTTTTCTTGTACTCAGTACTAACTTCCAACAGCCCTTGAAGTAAAGCCCATGATTTCCATTTTTGAGGTGAGGCACAAAAGGTGAGTAACTTGCCTTAGTGATGGAGCCAGGATTTGGGTCAGACAGCCTGGCTCTAGCACCAACTTGCTCAGTCACTATACTATGCCATACGCCGAGTACATAGCAGTGGTGCTGCAGGGGTTCCACTGCTATACACGCCTACTGTGTGCTGCTGCGATATGCTACCACACTGCTAAATGTATATAATGTACATTATACAGACTACTGTGTGCTGCTGCGATATGCTACCACACTGCTAAATGTATATAATGTACATTATACCGACTACTGTGTGCTGCTACTATATGCTACCACGCTGCTAAATGTATACAATGTACATTATACAGACTACTGTGTGCTGCTGCGATATGCTACCACGCTGCTAAATGTATACAATGTACATTATACCGACTACTGTGTGCTGCTGTGATATGCTACCACGCTGCTAAATGTATACAATGTACATTATATAGACTACTGTGTGCTGCTGTGATATGCTACCACGCTGTTAAATGTATACAATGCACTTTAGTAAGTTACATTTTTAATGTTCCACAAAGTGCCTGACTAGGGTTTGCATTTACCATGGGGGTGAGTTTAAGACAAGTGAAAATCAGAGATGTGTCTATATTGCAATGAACTTTTTTACACTTTTGTAAAATATTTTATGTAGAAATACACCTTATCCAGTTAATATAGATTTTTGTCTTTTGAGTTCTATTTTTTTTTAACAGGTTGTAAAATGACTTACTGTGTCCAGGATTATGTTGAATGAGACTGTAAAAATGACAAAAGTATTTTATGATGTCTGGTCTTTTATTTTTTAAATGTTTATAGGTGTTGAATTCCCTGCTATTGGAGGGGAAACTCTTCCCTTTGCAAAATGATCCAGAGTTTTGTAAGAATTTCTTTACTACATTCATTTAACTAATGGACTCCCTAAGGCTTTACATATATTATCTACTATCCACTGCAACAGAAAGTATTTTCTAGATAAATTTTATTTTATTTTTTAAAATTATATTTATTTATTTTTGGAGATAGAGTCTCATTTTGTCACCCTTAGTAGAGCTCAGAGGTGCGATAGCTCACAGTAACCTCCAGGTCTTAGGCTCAAGCAATCTCTAGCCAGAGAACTGGTATATGTAGGCATTTATTGTTAGGGAAATATCATTTAGTAAAAAGATATTAGAACTTTACAGCTGGTCATTTAGGATACTATATTTTAAACCAGCATCACACTTTTGCCCCCTACTAGCATTAGTTTGGAACTGATAAGGACTTGTTGAACTGGTCCAGGTGCTTAGACAAAGCTCAGCATTTGGACACCTATGGCTTTGGTCTGGGACATTCCCCTTCAGGAAGGGAAGTGCTCTAGAATAGAATTCTCAGTCAGATTTAGGGACATATGGGAAGCAGCCTGATAGAAGGAGTCATGGGATTTGATTCCTGGGTACTACATACAACCTCAAGCAGTATCGGGAGGTCTTCTTGCTCTAGATAAGATTATGTCAGTTCTAAATCCTTTTCTGTTTTTCTCTTTTGGCTCCTTCCTTAAAATTGCAAATTGAAATAGAATTAAGATGCCCTCCAAAGCATGCAAGGTCACCCCTAGTTATCAGCTGTGTCACAAAATGTCAGGGCCAGAAGCAGAGGGTGGCTTTCCATGAGGCTAAGGAAACTTAAATGTTATAACTTCACCTTGCCTGGGCTCCTTCCCAGGTTCTGGGAGGGGCCCTATCAATGTGCTTATATTGTTAAAGGAAAAAGTTTATTTTTTTTAAAAGGTAATATAATAACTCTCATAGAAATAAAATGAATATGTAGCAAAGATGATCTCATTAGTTTTTTTTTTTTTTTTGAGACAGAGCCTCAAGCTGTCACCCTGGGTAGAGTGCTGTGGCTTCACAGCTCACAGCAACCTCCCAATTCCAGGGCTCAAGCGAGTCTCCTGCCTCCGCCTCCCAAGTAGCTGGGACTACAGGTGCCCGGCACAACGCCTGGTCATTTTTTGGTTGCAGCCGTCATTGTTGTTTGGTGAGCTTGGGCTGGATTCGAACCCTCCAGCCCAGGTGTACGTGGCTGGCGCCTTAGCCTGTTGAGCCACAGGCACCAAGCCGATGATCTCATTAGTTAATGAAGAAACCAATAAGCAGTTACAACTAATTTGAAGCAGAATTAAAAAAAAATTATATATATATATAGGCTGAAAAGTTCACATGCAATTTAAAATAGTGTGCAATTTAAAACTGCACACCAACTTCATGGCCACCCTATATATGTATATGTATGACAAGTCCAAGAACTTGCCAGCATATGCTTACATTGGCAGCACGGTACAAACTACTTGGTAAAGTTTCATAACCTTGGTATATCAGTACCTCATAGCTGTGTTTGTGCTGATGTGTGGCAGTGTCTTACTGAGTGGCATTCATTACTATTGTGTGGTTTTGTGTGCTATTTATTACAAAATGTTGGCATTTGAGTTAGAGCAACAAAACATTAAATTTCTTGTTAAACTTGGCAAGAGTGGAAGTGAAATCAGGGACATGTTAGTTCAAATTTATGGGGATAATGCCATGAAGAAAATGGCAGTGTACAAACTTTTTTTCTGAAGGGGAGAGAAAGAATCACTGATGAAGAGAGGTCAGGGCTGCCAGTAATGAGCAGAACTGACAAGAACATAGCAAAAATTCATTAAGTTGTGTGTCAAAGTCACCAGCTGACTGCGAGAAGTGTAGTAGACCAAATAAACATTTATAGAGACACAGGAAAATCTTAACTGAAAATCTCAGCATGAGAAAGGTGGGTACAAAAATGGTCCTGAAGGAACTCACTAATGAATAAAAGTAAAGCAGAGTCAAAAATCTGCCAAGAGCTGTTAGAGAGGCAAAATGATGTTTTGGGTCATGTTTCACTGGTGATGAGACCTGGATGTACCAATATGACCCTGGAACAAAGCATCAAAGTGTAAAATGGAAGTCTGCCAAATATCTATAACCAATAAAGTTCTGCAGTCAAATCAGAGTCAAGATAATGTTACTATCTTTTTTTGATATTAGAGGGATTGTTCGTTATGAATTTGTATCAATTAGACAAATAGTTAACCACCTTTACTATTTGGAAGGGTAGAAAAGGCTGCATGAAAAAGTTAGATGAAAACATCCTGGGCCTATAATCCTCCCAGAACTCTGGGACGCTGAGGCAAGTGGGTTGCTTGAACTCTGGAGTTCAACACCAGCCGAAGTAAGAGCAAGACCCCAACTCTACTAAAAATAGAAAAACAGGCTGGGCGTAGTGGTGTGTGCTTGTAGTCCCAGATACTTGGGAAGCTGAGGCAAGAGGATCACTTGAGCCCAAGAGTTTGAGATTGCTATGAGATATGATATCATGGTGCTCTATCCAGGGTGACAAAGTGAGACTCTGTCTCAAACAAAACAAAACAAATAAACAAACTGAAGTTTTAACCAAGAACTCATGGATCTTGCATCGCTGTAATGCGCCAGCTCACGTGACACTATCTGTGAGGAAGTTTTAGCCAGTTACATATAATTGTATTGGAACACCCTTCCTTCTCACCTTTCTAACCCCCAATGACTTTTTTCTTTACCTGAAGATAAAGAAAATATTGAAAGGAAGACATTTGGATGACATTCAGGACATCAAGGGTAATATGATGACAGCTCCGAGGGCCATTCCCAAAAGAGTTCCAAAATTGCTTTGAAGGGTGAACTAGCCAGCGGTGTCAGTTCATAACTTCCCAAGGAGACTACTTCAAAGGTGACTATAATAATATTCAGTGACAGGTATGTAGTATTTTTTCTAGGATGAGCTTGTTAATTTAATTCTCAGATTCTGTACATTGTATGTATTATACCTACATATATGCAATTAGGATTGTGGAGTTGTGTTTACATGTAAACCCCAGTGTAGTAAATGTCCACAGAGCAATAATCAGTTGTGTTCCACAGGATAATGTATATAGTATTTCTATGAGTGACAGTGACCATTTGTATTACCATACATTTTTAACAATTTACAGAGTTTGAAAATAGCCCAAAGACAACAAAAAAGCATAAGCCCCAATAGAATCAGAAAACCAATTAGGGTTTGCTAGACACTCAAAACCCACATAATTCCCTCTTCAGATTTTTTCCTAGCAGGATAGTCAGGTTTTTGTAAATTTTAACAAATATTTGACCCATAATTGAGTAATTTGGTTTAACTTTACCTTACACCCTGCCATTTCTCTATACTTTATGCCATTTCCGCTATGGCTTTGGGGTGGCCATGAATATTTTTTGGGATCCAGCTAAGGGACAATTGAGTTGGAAATATATTTATTGACAATTTTATTAATATATACTCACATGTTCACTGTCACTACCTTGGCCAAAGTTATTGCTAGCCATCCCAGTGAAGGAACTGGAATGGCTTCTGAGAATATTCTTTTCAACGTCTGAGCTGATTCACTTGTCACTCTGCACCCCAAAGAGCAGCAGGGTCATCATTCTCATTGTGGTATGTCCATGTTCCATGGCACCCAGTACCAGAGGCAGAGAAGCAACATGTTTTAAAATATTAGGAGCCAGACGACTGAGGACCCCCCTCTTGAGCAAGGGGATCCCTAACACTGTGTTGCTGACCTGGAGAAAGGACACCAGACATCATCATGTCCCCTTCCCTTCTTATAGGTGTCCTGTGTGACTCATTAACAGGGCTGAGGTCCCAATATACATAACAAACTACTGGAGTCTTTCCAGTACTTTGTCTCTGATTAATAGACCCTTTATCTTAAGCATTCTTTTTCACTGACTCCAAGTCTTTCAGACGAAGCCTAACTCTTTCAGTTAATTGTCAGCTGAAGACTCCTTAAACCCGGCTATAACCTATAAGGCCCCCACCAGATGTCCCACCTTTTTGGACCAAACCAATATCTGTTTTCCATGTATTGATTTATGACCCCACCTGTAATTCCCGACTCCCTAAAATATATAAAACCAAACTGTAATGTCCCACCAAATGTCCACCTTGGTTATAGCTCCATGCAGGACATGATCCTCAAATTATGGCTCAGAATAAAGCTCTTTAAATTATATATATATAATAGAAAGATAATTTTATATATATATATATGGCAGAAGTTGGCACAACTCCTTAAATGTGACCCACAATGCTTCAATGGACAGTTGGAAGATTCAAGTGTGGGTGAAATGTATATAATTTAAATTTATATAATTTAAAGAGTTATATATATATATATATATATGCCACAAACTAGCCTATTAAAACATTTTCCAAATATTATAGATCATAAATTAACAAAAATTGGTGGTAGCTCTTTCCCCAAATTTGACAGCATCCTAAATATTTACATGGTATTGCCAAATATGAATTGTAACCCTGAAATAAATTTTGAAACAAATAAAGCCTCAGTTAAGCTAGAGGAAATATTGAATTATCTTTCTGTTTTCTGTACAGAAATAGAAATAATTGTCAAAGGTGAAACTGACTAAAGGAAAGACGTAGCAAAATGTAGCAAAAATGTAGCAAACAAGTTAATAGAGAGGTACCAGCAGTCAGTTAACAAAAATACTTTTGCCTTTCGGATCTTGTAATATTTGTGACATGTATCAACTTTTCAAAATTTATAATTAGTTGTGATTTATTTTCTTGTTCTAAATAAATATTCATATTTTTACTAGCTTTTTCTATCTTTAGCAATTTTTTTTTTTTTTGAGACAGAGTCTCATTCTTTTGCCCCAGGTAGAGTGCCATGGTGTTGTCATAGCTAAGAGCCACCTCAAACTCCTGGGCTCAGGAGATCCTATCACCGCCAGCTCCTGAGTGGCTGGGACTATAGTTGCCTGCTATAATACCTGGTTTAATTTTCTATTTTTAGTGGGGACGGATCTCACTCTTGCTCAGCCTGGTCTCAAACACCTGAGTGCAAAGTAACCCATCCGCCTTGGCCTCCCAGAGTGCCCGGATTCTAAGTGTGAGCCACTGCACCAGGCCTATCTTTAGCAATCCTTCGGTTAATTGTTTAGCAATGGGACAGACATGGATACTACACTGTTTCCTATTTCTATCCAACCAGCTTATAGTCAATAAATGTTAATTGAGTCAATAAAAGCATAAATCATTGCACTCTGGGATGGTTAGATGGACCAAAAAGAGGAGTCCTGATCTTACATTTGGAGGATGGGTAGACTTTGAAGCAGTGATGGGGTAGTGACATCAACAAAACTGTAGCGATACAAAAGGCCACAGCTGTTATCAGAGGATAGCAAATAGTGAAGATTGGTTCCAGCAAAAGGTATGTGTTGAATAAGGGGTGAGAATATTGGAAAGGAAGTTTCAGGCCTCGTGAAGGTACCCACACCTTGAGCGTCCAGCTAAGACGTCTAACATCATCATATGGTCATGAGTGGATGTATTGGACACGGTTGCTTTTGCATACCCATAACCGTGCTCCCCTCTGGAGATTGCACCCTTACGTTCTGGGGGAAACACGCTTTTTCGACTGTAATTCGTGCAGTTTGGATGGGTTGACATGGCCCTCCTGGCTCTAAGTCGGATCCAGGACCCAGGTCTTTCAAACTGTCATCTGTGTCAGCACTTGTGGTGGACAACTGAGGCACAGGACTCTCTTTCCTATGATGTTAATGACCCTACACGCCACAGCACAAGTCTGCAGGCGGTGGCTGCTGTGTCATCACACTGAGGGAGAACGTGCCTGACCGAGAGGGAGGTGGAGAGAGACCCCAACAACATGGCTTCAGTTCCTAGATCCCGCTGTGCTTGGAGGTTGATACCTTGGTCTTTTTCCTGTACGCGAAGTACAGAGGAAGAATTAAGAGGGATTGGTAACTAGAACAGAAAAGGAAAGCAAAAAATAACTAGAATTTTGAGATTAACTAAGTGAATAATAATGCTGCTGATAGAAATCTGTGACTCGGGCGGTGCCTGTGGCTCAGCGAGTAGGGCGCCAGCCCCATACACTGAGGGTGGCGGGTTCAAACCCAGCCCCGGCCAAATTGCAACAAACAACTAGCCGATGTTGTGGCAGGTGCCTGTGGTCCCAACTACTTGGGAGGCTGAGGCAAGAGAATCTTCTAGGCCCAAGAGCTGGAGGTTGCTGTGAGCTGTGATGCCACAGCGCTCTACTGAGGGCGACAAAGTAAGACTCTCTTAAAAAAAAAAGAAAACAAATTTGTGAGTCAGAAAGGGTACCACGTGTCCTTGACTCCTCTAGGGGTAGATAGACTTATTCTTACACTTCGAGTTTGAAGTGATGAGAGAAAAACCAAGTGGAAACATTCAGGAGGCTGTTAAAATTTAGACCTGAACCTCAGGAGAAAAGTCAGGATGCAGGGTGTGAGAAATAAACGTGCTGCCAGGACGGAACCCCGAGGCGGCCTGGGGGAGAGGTGAGTGTGTGACAGTAGCGCATGCGGGGCGCTGCCAGCGGGGACGTGAAGGGGGACAGGGCTGGGCGCGAGGCAGGCCTTCTCCCTGCCAGCCAGCGAGCCTTCCCGGGCGGCTCAGGAGGCGAAGCCTGTGGAACGGGCCGCGCTAAAGGCAGGCCCAGCGCTTAACGCCCGCGAGGCCCGGCCGCTGCCAGGCCTGAGCGCAGGGGCGGTTTCTGGGGAAGTGGTTGCAGAGAAGAAAGGAATCAAGAGTGAAGAAAACAGGAATGAGAAGATTGATTAGAGAACTTTCTTGGAATTTGAAGAAAAGGGAACCTTTTCATTAGGGGGTGGTGATTTGCAGAGAACTCTAGAGGGGAAACGTGAGCGGACACCCCCGGAGAGTGAAGACCCCTTGGAACTCTGGGGGTGGAACCTGCGTGGGGCGGGTGGATAAGGGCAAGGTGCAGGCCGCGGCTGGACGCCAGGAGTTGGGCAGGGGAGGCAGGAGAGGAGCGGGGCAGGTGGTGCTAGAGCACGAGTCGGCCACGGGTTCTCACTGGTTTAGTTTATTTCTGGGGCAGGGCGGGCTCATTTCAGAGGGCGGATGGCAGAGGAGGGCAGTGACTCGGGGGACAGTGAGGAGGAAGTGAGACCCACAGCAGTGGGGACAGCGGACGGGAGCGGTAGCAGCACGTTCCCCGTCTGAGACAGGTGGAAGAAAGGTAGAGATGCTCGGAGGCAGGACCGAGGGCCGCGGCGCACTCTGTGTTTCCAGCACGGATGAGACAGTAACCTGAGTGTCTGCTGCGTTCAGCTCAGTCTGAATCAAGTTACGGGGCGCCACATTGCTCTGCCCACCTGAGACCCTGCAGAAGATCCTGTTACTGTAAACTGAGGTTTGAGCCAGGGGAAAAGTGTTCACAGGAGACGCGGTCGGCTGTGCACCTTACCTTCCTGACTTTCAATGAAAATGGGCATCCGGCTGTTGTCGTGACCGCAAGTAAATAATGCAATCGCATCATGACGGAATGCGTGTGACAAAACTCGCCAGCATTTCTACAGAGTAAAAGTACAGACTGCATTGCAACATATATTTCATAACTCTGTACTCTGAAATTATGCACTTTTTTCTTTGGGAGGATCTCAGAGAAGCCAATTATAGAGTTTGGTGGCTGTGACTTTCTGGTGAGTAATACATCCTTTACAACACCAGAGGAGAAACTTGCTATGACTCAGAATCCACCCTTGGCGCTCACCATCAGATCAAGCTCCCCAAAAGCAAAACTGGTGAAACCTGCTGAGAAGGAGGGGGTCCTTGTGCCTTGTTTGACGGAGCTTGCTGCCTTCTCTGCCTCTCTGGCAAAGTCCAACTGTTCTTCAAGACCATATATTTTGTCCTGGAAAGGCAGCCAGGGCCATTAGTGACAACAGTAACGCCCCCACCCAGGTCCTCCCTTTCTGATCCAGTCATTTGTCATGTAACCCCCCCACCCCATGGTTACCCCTTCTGGGTACAGCCTTCCACGGGTGTCTATAAGGATAAAAAGCACAGGTGGTGGCAAGAGCAGGCAGGCAGGGGCATGGAACAGCAGGACTGTCCCATTAAGACCAACTTACTTAAAAAGACAGTTACTTCAAAGCCATGTGAGCCCAAGGGAAGTAGATAAAAAGTCCAAGCTGATGTTTGTAGGAGAAAACGAGTGTGGGAAAACATAATTATTTCTTGCAAAGTAAATAACCAGAACCATCTCAGTGTGCTGGACTAGTGAGAACGTATTGAGCTAGATCGTGTGTCTGTGACTGATGAGATTGTCCAGAGAGAAGTGGTCCTAATAAATGCACAACTTGGAGCTTTCTGCTGGCAAGGGTCAGCGTACCCAAGGGGTGTTGAGAAATGTGTGGGGTGTATTTGTTGGTTACTATGATTGGATACAACTGGCATTTCGCAGGTATGAGGGTAGGGATGCTAAATGTACAGCCATACAGATAGCTCAGTACCAGGGGGCATTGTCCCCTGACCATGTTCTTATCAACCTGTTGGAAGTAGAGTCATAGATCCCAGAGAATCCTGTCTCATGACCACTGGATTTTATGGCTTTTTTTTTTTTTAAATTTCACATTAATAGAAGGAAAACCCCAGGGATTCAACTACATTTTCATTTCTAAAGTAGAGTTCAAGTTGTAGTTGAGCCCTTCACTCAGGAGGCTTGCTGAACACCCTCACAGGGTCACATTAGGTGAGATCCCCCAATCACTCGCCCACTTCCCATCTCCCCTTTCTCTCCTGTCCCCTCCCTCTTGCTAGATGATACTTGTGTTTTTTCTTTCATGTGGGCATATAGTTGTTTATATGTTGGTTTCATGTTAGTACTTGGGTACGTGGGCTGCTTCTATTGATTTCAAAACCAAGAAAAGACCTAACAAAAAGGAAAACTATAGGCCAATATCTTTTTTTTTGAGACAGAGTCTCATTCTGTCACTATGGGTAGAGTGTTGTGGCATCATAACTCAAACATCCATAGCACAAGTGGTCCTCTTACTTCAGCCTCCCAAGTAGCTGGGACTACAGGCCTGTGCCACTGTGCCCAGCTAATTTTTCTATCTTTAGTAGAGATGGGGTCTTACTCTTGCTCATGCTGGTATCAAACTCTTGAGTTCAAAGCAATCCACTTGCTTCAACCTACCAGAATGCTGGTATTACAGGCATGAATATCAATGCAAAAATATTCAATGAGATCCTCACAAACAGAATACAGCGACACATTAAAAAATTATACATCATGATTAAGTGGATTTTATCCCACTTGCAAGGTTGTTTCAACATATGTAAATCCATAAATGTAATTCACCACATAAATAGAAGCAAAAACGAAGACCATATGATTTGCTCAATTGATGCTCCCATTTGCAAGGTTGGTTCAACATATGTAAATCTGTAAATGTAATTCACCACATAAATAGAAGCAAAAACAAAGACCATATGATTCGCTCAATTGATGCAGAAAAGACTTTTGACTAAATTCAACATACTTTTCTGACAAGAACACTTAATAAAATAGGTAAGGTGGGATATTTCTTAAACTGATAGAGGCCCTCTACAAAAAACTATAGCCAATATTGTATAGATGGCGTAAAACTGAAGGCATTTCCACTTACAGCTGGAAGCAGACACGATGCCCACTGTCTCCACTGCTATTCACGGCCATTCCACTGCTATTGCAGTGCTGGAAGTCCTGGCTAATGCAGTCAGGCAAGAACTGGAGACCAAGGGCATTCAAATGGGCACAGAGGAGGTTAAACTCTTACTCTTTGCAGACGACATGATCTTATACCTGGAAACCCCAGGGACTCAACTACAAAACTCTTAAAGTGATCACTTACTACTTTTGATTTAGATTACCCTTCCTTACAGAGATTCCCTTTATATTAAGCAATGTGAAATTGGTAGCTATAATAACAGTTTCCTTTGGGTGCAAC
>CAUYON010193065.1:0-23809 GCA_963573935.1 Arctocebus calabarensis
TTTTATCAACCTGATTGACATACCATTCATGATATTTTCTCATTAACTATATGAAAACATTTTTGATCCTTGTTTAGAAGTTTTCTCCTGACCCTTCGAATATGTACCACACATGTGATCTCACCCTTTGTCCCATCTCCTCCCACCCTCTCCCTCCCCTTCTCTCCCTCTCCCCTTTCCCCGTCTTCCTGTGCAATATATGGGTTGTAGCCTTCACTTGAACGATAAAGAATTTGTCTCATATTAGGGGTGTATACATTGGATACTTTTTCTTCCATTCTAGAGATACTTTGCTAATGAGAACATGTTCCAGCTCCATCCATGTAAAAATAAAAGAGGAAAAATCACCATCTTTCTTTAAGGCTGCATAATATTCCATGGTATACATGTACCACAGTTTATTAATCCATTTGTGGATCAATGGGCTCTTGGGCTTCTTCCATGACTTAGCAATTATGAATTGGGCTGGACGGTTGATTTTAAATCACTGCTCTACTCAACGGCTTTCCTTATCAAAGAGGAACTTTTAACCATCCCACCTACGAGATGACCACCCGACCGCCAGCCCTGCTATTGTCTACACCTCTCATCCTTCTCTATTTTTCAGCATTTGGCTGTTTGACAACTTTAATTCTGCAATTTCCCATGTTTATTTGTGTGCCTGACCACGTTAAAGTGTCAACTCCAGCCAGAAAGGGACTTTTCTTTGCCAAGATGAGTCTCCTATGCCTGATTCCTTGAATAATCCTAACACGGAACAGGCCCCAAACAACCGCTGTTCAAATTCTTAGTTTGTTTTCTCTGGTTTTAATATTTTTTACTCGGTACTTGGAATCTGTAGCTTCCATGGTCCTTTCTGATGACTCTTTAGTAGATGAAGCAGAAACTTAAAATTTATCTCTTCCTCTCACCAATACTCAAAATACACTAATTAATCTCCCTTAGGATCTCATCTCATTTCTTAACTCAAGGAAATGTAATCATCCTGTGCTGAATTGTTTGATACATTCAGAGGGTGAAAGTCTCCAACTTGTGGGTAACGCAAACTGTCTGGTGCCACCTCCCAAGGTAGGAAAAGAAAAGGAAGCAGAGGGGAGGGGAGGGAAGAAGTGTTATTAAAATTATACTTCCTAAAAGATACGCATTACTTTCTGGTTCTCCCCGGTTATTTGAATGCCTTATAAATATAATACTTCTTACTTTCTATTTTTCTGAAACTGTGTTCAGTATTTAGCACTCAGATGGTTTCACACCCAGTCACGTTGTCCTTCATGAAGTTTCGTGAGCAGGTGCAGCTTGTTGCCAGCCCAGGCCCTTGTTCTTCAGCTTCTTTCTTAGACTGCCCTCTGCTGCATAGGGCCTGGGGCTCAAGCGTGTCCACCTTGAGGCAGCTTTTACTGAAAAGTCATATTCCCGACAGTCACTTTTACCCACCTAACCCTGCTTTATTTTGTCCTTAAAGTAACTAATGTTGCCTTACAAATGTAGTTGGAATTTTGTGCCCTCCACTAAAACCAAGTTCCTTTTATTTTACTTTTTTATTTTTTGTAGAGATAAAGTCTCACTTTATCGCCCTCCCTAGAGTCCTGAGGCATCCCAAAGCTAACAGCAACCTCCAACTCCTGGGCTTAGGCGATTCTCTTGCCTCAGCCTCCCAAGTAGCCGGGACTATAGGCACCTGCCACACAAAGTTCCTTTTAATCAATGACTTTGTCTAATTCACCCTTATGTGTTCAGATAGAAGAAAGATTTTGACTAAGTAACGGGGTTTCATATTTGCTGAAAAGAATGAATAAATGAATGAATTCACATAGACATCGAGCTGTTGAAAGGGGTTTACAAACCCCTTTAACTTGTCACTAGCTGCTTTTGTAGATACTGTTGCCAGACCGAAGCTTTTGAGAGCTCTGTAACCTCGGAGGCAATTTCTATCATTTCATTTAAGTGCTAAAGTTCTACATAAGTACCTAAATTCCAGATTTGTTTAAAGAGATAATCAGTTGTGAATCTATCTAATTTCCCATTATTGACAAATATTACTTAATAGCAAAGCTACCCTGTTTTATTTTGTCTTTCAAGCTTAGTGTTTGAAAACTGACATCCAAATTCCAAACATCTTCATTGTACAAGTTGGTATTAAGTTCTGTTTGGCATGAAATGTCACTGTATCATGAGGTATTACTAAAAGTAACTCTGTAGTCCTGCTGTACTCCTGCCAAATGAAGAAGAGACTGATCATGATGCTTATAATGCCAAATAATTTTGCTACTCTACCTTGAAAGTTGGTTGTCAAACTTGTCATGGGATTCCAGAAACAAAACATTGTTAACCAACCCATTTAATGACACAATTAAAGATAGAGATTGATAATCTATTACCTATCTTGATCTGTGTGTCTCATAACTATATCTATACCATCAAACTATATATAACTATATTGATATGCAGCTATACCCTACATATGTAATTATATCCATATTACTGAAGATCAATCGTTGCAAAATTTCCTGATGTAAGGTGAGCTGGCATTTGATACAATCTTACAAATTCTGTACTTATAGGCAGGCAGATAATGCAAAATGTATAACAGTCTAAAGAATGACAAATACTATTTTAGATAAGATTGTTAACACTGTAGAGAGATGTGCCGTGGGTGTGTCTCTGTCATTAGAAGCAGGAGGGTAAGAAAAGATGAGAAGGGAGCCTGTGGTTCACCTCAGACACAAGCTTCAATTAGGCACTTAAATTAAAATAATTTACTGAGTATCATCTAGCCATTTAACCGGGCATAGTGAAGAGTATTTGATAATTATGATGAATGCCAAATTTAGACAAAGTAATTTAACAGTTTTTTCTTATATCTCAATTCTTGAAACTTTGCTTCTTCTTAAGAAAATAAACACAGCCCGTGAGTACCCAGTACCCCTCACTGCTCCCTGGGACCCGTATGTGGCCCTCACTGACCTTGCTCGTGCTGTCCCCTCTCACTAGGAAGCTTGTCCCTTTCTTTTCCAGTCTGATTTGGTTTCATTTTAGGAAATTGAAAGAGTACTGTCCTGAGCTTTCAAAACTCTTGGACCACTCACACTCATTCTGTAAGAACTCACAAAAATGACCGCTCTTCTGTGATCCATGAGTTCCCAAGTAGGACCGGTGAGGCCTTCTTCTGGGTCGCCTGGCATTGCTCAGATGCAGCCCCTGGAACCGCACTGGATGTTTTAAAACTTCTGAATTGCCACTGATCTGTCGCAACCTCCCCACTCTGAGGTTTTGGGGTCATGCACAGATTGTGGCTCTAACTCTGAGGACAAGTTGAAGTTTTCTTGTTCTTCTGAGATTGGGTAAACTTTACTCACCCTCATCTAACTTTGTGTCTTCTTAGGGTCCAGAGTTCTCTCCACACCAAGTCTTGAATGTTACTCAGGTTGATTTCTGTTCTCTGCAGTATCTGCCCTTGTAGCTCAAAAACACTGTACCCGGACCTACCATTCAGTTTGTTTGCCCAATGATTTAATACATTATTGTTAAATAATAATAAAATACATTAATATTAGCTGGTAATACCAATAAATTATTATTAACAACAAGTAATTAATTAAGCTCATCAAATTCCAAGAAAAAAATGTGATGAAGTTAATTAATAATTTAGCAAAGATTTGAGGGATTCTGTAAGATCACAAAGCAACAGATCTCATTCCAGCAAATCTTCAGTCCATGCTGCTTTCTTCATCTCTCCATCCCCTTTTTCTCCTTTAAAACTGAAGCCAGATCATCCCCAGAGCTCCCTCCCCCGGCTTAGGCTCCATAGGAGCTTAGATTTTTATCCCCCTGGCAAGGTTATTCAGAAATGTTCTCAGCAAAGAAAGCTGTCTCTTTAAGAAAAGCTCTCAGATTACCCCAAAAGAATTTTTTTTCATCTCTGTTACACATCTTACTCATCTTTGTCATAGGGTCAGATCAATAATTTGGTAGGTGTTTGAAAAATACTTGTATTGACTATAATGGTCTTAAGTTATCTTGGTCCCTGATCAATTCCAGGTAACCTTATAAGTCTTCTATTTTAGTTACCCTTGGTTGTGATTTGAATGACTTAATTGATTTGTGAGCTATTTTGGTTTTCCTTTCGTCCTTTACAGAATTCCATTCAGGTCAGAAGAAGAGAAAAGATTATGTGGAAGTCATCTCTTACTTAGAAAATATTTCTGTGAAATAAGTGAAGTGGGTTTTTTTTTTTTGTTTTTGAAAACTGGAAATATGAAAATTCACTTTTGAATCTCATGATTAGGATCTTATACTAATAGAACTGTATGGTTGGAGTGAATGAAAAACCAGAGGTCTCTGTAAACTGGGATATTTCTGAGTACTGAAGATACTCTACATTTTAACAAGTGCCTCTTGCCAGCATTTAAAAGAATACAGGCACAAGGATGAAATTCCTCTAACACTCTAATTGCAATCTCAAAAACTACTTCCCTTAAGAATCTGAGAACAGTAATAAATCTATTTTGTAAAGACGTATTTTGTAAACCCCAAAGCACTAATAAATGAGAATTGCTCTAGCGATAAGATAAAATGTTTCATCATAAACAAATACCCACATTTTGTGCAGTAGAGATGGTCTGTTATCCCCAGGGGCAGCCTGACAATATCTGGACTATTTCAATACGCCTCTGAAATGGAATTTAACCATAAAGTAAAAGGATGTATTTTTGGCCTTTTAATTATCCATGATTTAAACATAGGTTTGATACAATGCTGAGCCAATCAGAGATGTGTTTGGCCTTCTCAATCCCCTCCAAATCCTTGTCACAGGGCCAGAAGCCAGTACCCAAAGTTCCCACAAGCTGCACAAACACTGCCGGCTGCGCCTGGGCACAGCTTGCTTCTGCAAAGGTCGTGTAAACCTACTTCGTGGACATTTCTGCTTGGTAGCAGACAGCAGCATAAAATACATTTAAGTGCAGAACCTCTGCTTTGGTGCGCAGCTTAGCAGAATGACCGGAACTCTGAACTGAAAGGCAGAGATCGGAGTTAGAGTTGCAACCACAGAGTTTATCGCATGCACAGCCTTCACTGAGTCATTCCTGATTCCAGCTGTCAATTTCTTCATCTGTAACACACACGATCTGTAATTTGCCTGTTATTAAACTGTATATTCCCTGGGGGCTGTTCAGGGCTTGCTCTTCTTTCACATCACAATTATGCCTGGCCCATTGCTCAATAAAGGTTTTTTGAGGAATTAAGATAGATGTGTTGTCGGGAATAAAATCAAAGCTTTTGTCTTTGGAATGAGGTCCAAAGAAAATGTAGAGTGATTAATGCAATTATAATTTTGTTACACATTCTGTGTTATTGAAGATGCATTCTTTATTCTACAGTCTGGACAAACACCGACACCACATTGTTTGAAGCTTCTTCTGTGGTAGGCTGGCTTACTTTACGGCTTCTATCACGTTCTCTCTGGCCAGAGGATTTTGCATTTGCCTATTTTGTTCTGTTGTGTCAGCCAAACCCAGAGTGACCCTTTATTCCTGTTTGCCAGAGACCTCCACAGTTTACCTATGATGTTCTGGCATAATCAATTTCATTGACAAACATTTCTCAGTTTGAATGATAAATTATGTGATCACCCTATTTAACATAAATAATAATGTTCTGTTATATTATTTATGAAATCTGAAACCAGAGAAATATATACAAAACTTCAACAAGTTAAGGCTGGGTTTTTAGATTCCTCTGGTATCATTTGCGTAACTCATCTGTGTACAGCCAACCAGCAGTGCCTACAAAATCAGGAGATGTCAGGCGGCGCCTGTGGGTCAAAGGAGTAGGGCACCAGCCCCATGTTCTGGAGGTGGCAGGTTCAAACCCAGCCCCGGCTACAAACTGAAAAAAAAAAAAAAAACAAAAAACCAGGAGATGTCTCTTTTGAGACCTTAATTTGCTGCCTTAGAATTACTTTCTGCTTGCCTTCAGGGAGTCTAGTCTTTTCCCTAATCTTCTAATTCTGGAACTTTGGGAAATTTTCAGGATCACATTCATTCAGTAAATATTCACAGGGCTAGTATAGCTGGTCTGACTTAAGCTCCTGGGAGTGAAATGGTGAGCAAGAATGGACAGTCTGGGCCCTCCTGAAGCTCATCTAAAAGAAGGAGATATTACCAACTTCACCTCTGATGCTGTATCCCATAATACATCAAAAAAGAGGCGGAGGTGTAGAGTGCTCTGAGAATCCATAATTGAGGGATTTGAGCTGCTCAAGGATGCTCAGGGAAAGTTTTTTGGTGAAAGTTCCAGTTGAGCTGAGATCAGAATTACCAGGATGAGGAGATGAGCACAGGTAGGAGGCAGCTTGTGCAAAGAGCCTGTGGTGGAACGGAGCATGGGCACAAGATTGCAGGGAAAACAGAACAAAAAGAATTTGCACAAACGCACAGCACAGGGAACGCACAGGAAAGCCTTGTGGGAAATGAGGCTGCAGAGGTGGGTCAAAGGTAGAAAAGAAACTGAAGAGTTGTAAGTTAGGAGTGATATGATTAAAATTGGACTTGGAAAATATTCCCTGGGCTTGAATTTGTGGAGAGTAGACTGAGGCAGGAGCAGGGGAGGTGACAGGACAGGTGGCAGAATTTGGGGAGCTGAGAGTTTGAGACACCTGCTACCTTGAAGACTAAGTGGAAAGTTGTTTGATGGGAACTGCAGCATCCGGGTGAGAGAGAAGCTTTCTCAAGCAATCGAGGTGTAGCCAGTGGTTAAGCCACTGACTGTGGAGTCAGACTCAGTGTCTAAGGCATTGAAAATCCTAGGGAAGACACTGGGGAAGAACTTGTTAATAAAAGGTGAGTAGGCAAATGAAAAGCCCCTGAAAAGGACTATGAGAAGAAATGACCAGAGAGGTAAGGGGAAATTCAGAAAATGATGATGTCTTGGGCGGTGCCTGTGGCTCAAGGTGTAGGGCGCTGGCTCCATATCCCAGAGGTGGTGAGTTCAAACCTGGTCCCGGCCAAAAGCTACAACAACAACAAAAAAAAAAAAGAAGAAGGAGGAGGAGGGGGAGGAGGAAGGGGAGGGCGAGGAGGAGGAGCAGAAGGAGAGAAAAGAAAAGGATGATGTCCTGATCGAGGGCAAGAGAAGCTTATAACTGATATCAAATACCACAGAGTAAGTTAGCAAAACCTGGAAAATATTCATTAGATTTATCAACTAGGAGGTTAGTGATTACCTTGGAAATATCAGCTTCAATGAGGAACTGGTAAGAAGTGAAGGTGTATGTACATGATTTGGGAGCAAATGATTGAGTCCACACTATGTTTTTTAAATAGTTAGAACCTAAAGGGAAAGAGAGAGGGAAACATATCTAAAAGCAGAAGTCGGCTGCATACAAGGACTTTCACTTTGGTTTGTTTAGTTCTGAGCAGGCTTGTATACAGTGGTGTGCTGACAAATCAGGTTGGGGTTGAGGGGTAACAAAAGCTCTCCTATGTGGCTTTTGCAGATGAGTGTGGTATAACTATTCCCCCCACAGCTAAGTGACAGCCAATGTCAAGGTGAAGGTATGGAATTCCCACCACGGCCAAATGACAGCCAATGTCAAGGTGAAGTTATGGAATTCCCACCACAGCTAAATTACAGCCAATGTCAAGGTGAAGTTACGGAATGCAGATTTGAGAAGTGATAATTTAGAGTCAGCTACCAGTGCTAGCACATCCCTGAACAGAAGCTAGAGGAATGGACGAGGTGGAAGGTTTGTGAGAGAGAGGGGGTAGCCGAGAGAGCGGATGGAAAGGGAAGACTAGTCCTGAACAAAGGAGGAAACGTAAGTGTTGGATAAAAGATACTTCTACTGAGTTGGATGGCAGAGCTAGGTTAAAAATGCACAGCGAGGAGAGGAAGTTGAATGAATTCTTGCCTTATGGGCTACTTTACCTATAAATTAGGACATGAGGGTTTTGCCGAGAGTGAGGAAGGGCTGGCTGGTACACGAGGCTGGATTGGAAGGAACAGGGAACGTTTTAAGAAAGAGGAGAAATATGGAAGGGAAGTTCGACAGTGTAGAGGACCCTGTGCTGGTGAAGACCAGAGTGTGATACCAGCAGCAATCTGAAAGTCATATGGATTGATCCAGAACGTAGCAGGACAAGCACACAGCATATAGAAATAAAATGATTGCATTGTTCTTGGGTTAAAATGTTGCAGAACAGTGTGGAGGGATGGCAAGAATTCAGTGGAGCAGTGGGTGTTGCCAAGAGCACAGTGAAAGAGATGGGCTGTGATGTCTGAGTTTAAAAGAGGGAAGAAAATAGAGCCAAAAGGGGCTTCCAGACATGAAGAAAGTGCTACTTTTAAAAGATTTGCGGTCTGAATGAGGTTATAGATAGAATAATGTGGTAGAAATAAGTTGAGAATGCGGAAAAGATACGAGGTGATAGTTAAAGAATAATACCACAGAGTGAAGAGGTACCGAGGCATTAGAGTCTGGAGTGGCCGTGAATGGGACTGGCTGAAACAGAGCAGAGATTAAGACCATCACAATGAGTAATAAGGGCACCAGATATTGGGTAATTATTCCAAAGGCCATTGAAGTCTTCCAGGAATTTTTCTTGGATATTAAAAATTTAAAGCACGTACCAAAGTCTTTTTGTTAAATGTAGGTCCCATTGGGATGCTAGCCACTCATAGGGAGCTGGACAATATGGGTATCAAAAGGGAGCCTTTTTTTCACAGAGTAGTAAGGAAAGAATATCTTTAAGTTGGTAAGGAAGAAAACTTAACACGTGGGCCCTGAGGTTGGGGGTGATTAAAAGAACAAGAGGAAGAGTAAAGTGGAGAAAAGGAGAGGGAAGAAAAGAACTTGAACTCTAGAAAACGTTGGTAGCGGCGGGGAAAAGCCTGAGTCTGGCTCCAGTGGAGAGTGGAGATTTAGCCCTCCATGAAGGTAAGAAGGTGCGAAAACGCTCTGGTCTATTAGAAAGTGTGTCTGCTCATTTGGCTTGGTTCACATTCATCAGTTTGGGGGTTAATCATCCATACAAGTGTATTTGAAGAATATATATCCTAGAGGGTGGTGATAGGATGACATTTTAAGGGACAGTGAGGGAAATGTCTTCAGTGCCAGAAAAACATAGGTGTATTTAATCACATGTGATTTCTGCATGAGCAAAGGTACCATGAGCACATCTTCCAAAAAAGAAAAAGTTCAACTGTTAGACCCAAGTGGAAATATGAGTTTCTCAGTATTTTGTATTCATTTCTCAACTGCCAAAGATTGGGGTCCTGAACAAGTTACACCGACCTGCTTTGAAGGCAGCCAGCTGTGGTGACTTTATTTGGTTCATACCAGGAAAGCACATGACAAACACTTTTGAATGACAAGGGACATGCTGGTCATTAAGAGTGTTATGGAGGGGAACTGTTTGTTTAGTAGACATCAAAATCTTTTTTCTTTCTTTCTTTCTTTTTTTTTTTTTTTTTGCAGTTTTTGACCGGGGCTGGGTTTGAACCCAACACCTCCTGCATATGGGGCCAGTGCCCTACTCCTTTGAGCCATAGGTGCTACCTATCAAAATATTTTTTTAACAGACAATTCCATCACCATTCAGAAATCTTGAAGCAGAACTTAAGAAAGGACACACACTCTCACACAAACACACACACACATGTCCTCACATATAATTATTGTCATGCTTACGTTAGTAGACAACGGCTGATGTGGTTGATGATTGTTACAAGTGGGTGAGGGATTGTGGTTAATAATGTCTTGACAGTAACCTATGTGATAAAGTCTTCATATGGCCAGAATGTGGGACACTTATATCATTTGTATTCCTTAAGGTGTGGTTTACTCTTTTATGCCCCCTGTCATTTCTGGCTTAAACGTCGTCCAGGAAATACACCCACACTGAACTAAGAGCCGGCTCCCTTACGTGGGTTTGATTCTTCCTCCTCTGGGACTGACATTTCTGGAGTTCACATCTTCAAGTGGCACGTCTTGCTCTAGCTCAATGGCAGTGATCTGTGTTTTACTCCAGCACTTCATCAAGCCATCTCATTTCATGGCATATCCATTTATAGAGAGTAGCAGAAGATGCAGAGGGGTCGGGAAGTTGAGTGAAGTTGAGATTTCTCTCTGTTTACTTCATTGAAAACATGATTTCATTCCCTGACAAGTAAATGGCATAGGTGTGGGGAAAGGACAGCAGCCACCATATTATTTTGCCAAAATCGTCATGTTACGGTATCAAAAAATGCCAAGAAGATGACAGTGTGTTATAACATCCCTTACAAATAACAGCAAAGCTCTAATAACATGATCTGTAGACACTCATAGGATCAAAGTGCAATCTACGAGGGTGAAACACGGCTGGCAGTTCATTGAACACCACACGGAAGGTAAATGAAGTGTATATTTTCCAATCACAGCTGGAATTTTAAGTGAGTGAAATAGAATAAACTCAGTTTGGAATTTGGAACAAATTCGATGTGGAATGTGTCTTAGAGACCAAGGTTTACACAAGAGCTGTACAACCTCTCAGCATGAAACATGACACAAGGTGAAATTTTCCTGGCATCTTAAAGTCAGATGTAGACTTCTGAAGGACCAGGGCACAGACATTTCAAGAGCTATTTGTTTCTAATTGGGGAAGGCAATGCAGACGTTTATATAACTCTCTGGGTTGGGAGTAATACTCCACCTGGTACATGCAATTGTGAACACTTTCTCTGAGATGGTATTTCTCGTTGAGTGTTACCAATAAAATACCTTCATCAAATTTCCATTCGTCTTTTTCTTGATGCCTGCTTGCATAGTTGTAAGGAGTGTCATGGATCACACGTGGTAAAACTGATCAGTAAAAATGAGAAGTAGCTGGAGAGAACATAAGGAGTCAACTGCAAGTAATTCAGAAGTAACCACCAGTAGCAATTTATTTACCCTATTCCCCAAGCTCTCTTAAGTTGTAGACGCTCAGGACCTAATACCTTTGCAGGGGAGTGAGTCTTAAAGAGATATATAGACCTTGTATGCAAAACGGAGGAAGCAACTGGAAACCAACAATACATCTTTTTCTATCGGTAAGTGGCACACTCAAAAAGACTTTCGACATGCAGAGCTGAAGACCTTAGAAGCTTAGAAATGTTTGGTTTATTTGGGGGCTCCAGGAAGATCCAAGATCGAAAAAGAAACCGCCTGTAGATTAATACCCTAGAAAAGAGAGATTCAGGAATAGAGGAGAAACTCAAAGGGTGAGAGACCGTGGGTCAGGGGTTTATAGAGCTTGAGCGTTCATGAGATAATGAAGAGGTGGGTGAGCATCACGAAAGCAGATTATGTGAAATTAGGAATCAGATTTAGTGGTTTGCTTGTTTTTGAATATCTAGACGCGGGCTTTGGAGGGGTGGAGGTGGAATTACTCCCCTGTACGGTGTGTTATATTTTCCATTTTAAACAGTAGCTTGTGATAATTTAGCCCTCATTTGCATTCAGGTAAAACCAAGATAGCACCCTGTAATTCAGCAAATATTTATTTTCCTGGCAGTATTATGGTTTCAGGGGGGCGGTTCTACAATGTTTACAGTTTCCACTGCTTGGAGCTTTCTGTATATTTATTCCTGGATTAGACGCAAAGTAAGCTGATTTTATCAAGCCACTAGGTAATTCTGACCATTTCATCTGGCGATTTTAGTGCTCTATTGTTGCAACTGACTTGTACACGTACGGAATTACCGGGTCTTCATCTCACAGACATGTCTTTTGATTACGAACACACTTTGAACGTGTGTCCATTGAAGGTAAGGGACGCAGAAGAATTGCATGATCTACTTGAATGCCAGCTTTAGATAAATAAAAGTGGGATTTGGGGCACGGCCTGGCAGTATCGTATATTCTTAAATGTAATTAGTAGAGCAGCGACTTAGTGTGAAAAGAAGAAGTCTTTTGAACAACTGAACATTCAGATGAAGCAACCGTGTCCTTCAAACCACATCCTTCCTGCTGCCTGTGGGAAAGAGGTGATATTTGTGTTGTGTTCAGAGTACATGCAGAATAGATCTATGTGTATGTCCACAAACAAAAGGACATTGTGTGTGTGTGTGTGTGAGAGAGAGTTTGGCACCTGAGATAGCAAGAACGGTTAATAGTTTCCGACAGCTTTGTTCCAACTCAAGGATCGGAAGGATTTTTAATCACTGAACTAGGAAATGGGCACTAAAAATACTTATCCTGATAGTACTGAGACCAATGGTAGCATCAAGTTTGAAAAGCAAAGCTGAGACTTGCAAACCATTATTATATCTGTATCTTATAAATGGTTCAAGGAAAAGGATTTCAAATGCCTCAGTATCCTGCCAACTGAGTCGTGTTATGGCCACGTTTTGAAATATTGTGTGTTGTTTCAATGGGAATAATTTAGAATCTGTAGAATGTGAGTCTAGGGTTTTTTTTTGCACTATTTTGTTTGCTTATACTATTTGTGTTATGTTCATATATTCCCTCACTGATAGGTGGGGATTTTGTCATTCAGAGGCAAAGTAGTGCCCTCTGCCCTCTCCCTCCCCCTCAAAATGGTTAAAATAGAATTAAAAGACATATTAAAAACTAAGCTCAGATTATTAAAATCAAACTATAACGCTCTCCTGCCATTCATCTCCAGCCTTTCCATGTTGAAGACAGTTAGCAAATAAACCAATAGCTGAGAGCAAACATATTTTAAATGCTATCAATATTTTCAAATGCTTAATCTCAAACCTTAAGGGGTTTAATATGTAGAGATGTGGGAAATTTGAGGATTTTCTGTTAAGTTATTAATATAAAATGCATCAACAGGAATAATTTTAAAAGACAAAGTCATAAGAACTGTAATTATTCATGTCAAAATTCATGAATGTTCGTAGGTCTCCACACGTATATGTGTGACCAAAGTGCTCTTCTCCAGAATAAAGACAAGTGTTAGCTCCTTATGTTTACTTAAATGCACCATTTAATAAAACTTAATAAAATAAAAACAAGTGTGTTGACTCAAATACACTATTTTTCTGCATGAATAAAAAGTCCTTCTTTGAACAACTATGGCAGGGACCTTTTTGTTGAGAGGCCAAGATGCATTTCTAAATTTATTTTTGCTTAATTCGTATTCAACTGAAATTGATTTAAGGGAACCATATATTTATTTAAGTCAGGAGCGCTGTAAATTATTATGAGAATTGTGTATTGCAAAATGTTAAATAACCGTAATTTTATTCCAGAGATCTGATCAAAGGAGTGCTCAATTAATGGATTGGAAATGTGTCAAAGGCCCAAACTCTATTTCTCAGAATGCCCAGTGGGGTGGGTTTTAGTTCTTAAAAGTGATACAACCAAAGATTAGCTAATTTTGTGAGTAAAAGTTCTCTGTAGAGAGAGTGCTGAATCCAGAAGAGATGAGATACTGATAGATGGGAAAGAAATGTTTGGTCTCCTCCAGTTCACCTCCCCATCGGGGTCTCCTTTTCTCCCAGGGAGAGCTGGTTAGATCGAAATCCAAGGTGGTCAGCAGATCACCAGGTCAAATAGAATGAAGCACCTTTTAAATTGCAGGCATTCTGTTAAACCTATGGAGCAAACGTTAATGTTTTCAAGGCTTCTAAAACATGAATAAAGAATGTGTATCTCACAAATGATACAAATGCATTTCATTAATAGGGAATATAAAGTTTCCAATTGAAAGTGCCAGTACAAGTTCATATGTTGATGAAGTACAGAAAAACTGCCTTCCCCAAAGATCAAAAAGGACTAAAACACGTCTTTTATATACTGTCAGTCCAAATGAAGAACATGCCATGGAAATGGTTCCTACTTTGAAAATTCATCATGCAAGAACCAATAGGTTTATCTTTCTACAGCCTGGGAATTATAAGAGAAGTGTTAAGTATCTAATCTAGTTGGGGATTATATGTAGTGACATGTCTTATGTGCACTCATGAGACAACTGGATAAAAATACAGACAAGGCGAAACAATATTATAAATATTGAAGAAGAGTCGGGGAATCTGAGCTGATTTGGAAAAGATTTCTAATCCAGGAAAGTGTTTTTAAGGATGCACCTTAAAAATGGTAAAATTTGCCCCCACAACAAAAGGCATGCCAAACTGTGAAACCCCAGAAGAAAATAAAATAATTAATTAGTTAGTTTGCATTCAGCTTTTGGTTCAGGGGACAAGCATTTAAATATAAGGCAACTTATTTAATCTTCTCCGCCATAAATCATTCCATTTCTTTGATGTTCTAGCCAAAGTCTGTGCAGCAATGTCACTACTTGATTTTGTCAGGCGATTTATAAAGATGTAGTCACCTGGAAAATGCTAAAAGGATTGACTGGAAGTAACTTTCTTCCCCCCTTGTGAAATGTATCTTTGTTTTAGTCGGGTTGACTGGATAGCTATTAAAACAAGAATCCCGTAGGCACGTTACTGGGTGCCCAGCACCGTCTGTGACTCCCCGCTCACTCCTGGATAGTGATCGGATGTGACTGTCATATCCCAACCCTTCATAAGAATTATTTTTACCAGAGTAAAAAATTTTTTTCTCATGCAGTTTTATAGTAAAAAGACCCCAGTGACCAACTTTGAAGAGTTAGGTTCTAGTTGTAAGTCACTGCTCTCAGGATTTATGACTTTGATTGTTACCTTAATGCCTTTTAGTCTTATGTTTCCTTTATAGCATTATTATTCATCAAGTTTACTGCACAAAACACGTGCCTTCTCTGCAGTGAAAATGTGTTAGAATTAAGAATCTTCTCATCTAAGGTATTAAATAGAACTTCATACAAGTAATATATTTCATTTAGAGTTAAGTAATATTCAAGAGAGTCAAGTGATATTCTGGCAAGTATGCATTAATTATAAGAACATTCACAAACATGATTGTACTTTACTTAATATTACATTTCTTTTATCTTGGCTTCTTTAATTGGAGCATATTCTAGGATAGATATGAGCATAGGTCAGTTAGAGGATGCAATTAAAGGCAAAATAAAGGTCAAGCTAGGATTGGTGGATTGTGTCATCAGTATAGTAACGTGCTTTGATTAAAGAATTGCAATTCCTTGCTGAAGCATACATTGCATCTAGATTAGTACTTGGGGGTCAGTAGAGATATACATTTGCTCAATCTCCTCTGCATTCTTTTTCTTATTTTCTCTGGGTCAGGTGAGAGATAGTGTTGAGTTGGAATGTCAGTGATATCTAAATCTGGCATCCCAGACAAGAGGTAACTACTTCCATTTCTTTACCTATGTTGCCGGCATCAGCACTCAGTTACTCCCCAGAAATGCTTTAGCATGAAACAGTTCTGTTCAGTCAGCATAAAATCATGCCTACATAATTTCCATAAATACACCAGTGTGAGGATAAAATAAAGGAAAAATAGTTGCATTCTAAAGGATAATGAATTGCAGCTGTAATTTTTAAAAATATTAATGTCAGTATTTTCCTTTGAAAATAGGTCTGTGTTGTATGTCATAGGGATGGTATGAATAGAATTAGATTGTGCCTTACTTTAAACTGACGTTTTTAAACGCTATCTTTAAAATAAATAATAGGTCAGTGTGGCCTGGCAGCTTCAACCCTTGGGCAAACGTTTATTCAACTCCTATATGGCTATTAAATTATACTACCATAACTGATAATAATAATCACTGTTATGTATTGAACAACCCTGTGTGCCAGACACTGCTTAGTACTGTATACGCTCCATCTCAACACACCAATCACTTGCAGGATGTAGGGTGATTAAATATGATCCCCATTCTTTGAGGCAAACTGTACAGGATGTTTCTAGGAGTTGCCGTGGCCTGGGTCCATGTGACTGGCCAGGATTAATGCTGTTTGGGGGCCCTCCTCTTCACACCATTTAGCCTCTAGTGATTCTAAACTTCAAGATGAAGCTGCAGGTAGAGGCCAGTAGCTGTTGGCATCCTGGCAGCACCAATTCAACTGAGAGCCAGTTAGAAGAGCCTGCCAAAAACCCAGGGGCTTTCGCCACAAGGAAGAGGGAAACAAATTCTCTTTTATGAATGGGTATATTTTGGCCCGGCTGATACTCACTAAAGCCAAGCTGTTATTCTCAAAAATGGTTGAAAACGTACGTATCTGCCCCCTTGTCGCTATTCAAATCAACACTGGCCCAAAGGCAGAAGCCTTGCCTTGATGGCCATGTTGTCGGTGCTGGAGACCAATGTCGACTTGGCAAGAATGTTGACTGAGGAGGGCATGACCATATCCCAGTCCTTATAAACCTCCCAAGGTTGCAGAAATATTTTGTGAGCGCTCAGTGAAATGAAATAAGAGTATGACTCTCTATCAAGTCCTTTGTGAGCAAACACATGCCAAAGAGCAAACAGTACGCCTGTGGAGCCAGTGATGGCAAAGCAGTAATTTTTTGTAGTATTTTCTTTTGCATTTTATTGCAACATATGGTAGTAGTTAAGGGTCCGTTTTAAAATCAAGAATTATTGAGTGCAGGCTTTGCTATTTAATTTGTTGGTGCATTGGAAAGTTATCAAACCTCACTTAATTTCCCTTATGTGTAAAATGCATCTGTCCATTGGGCTGTCTGGAGGAATCAGTGAGATTGTGTCTGTAAAGGGCTCAGCCCGTGCCTGGTACATAGAACAGAGGCAATAAATGCCGATGTTGAACTGAGTCAAGTTCACAACAATGATTCACTAATCGGGCATCTTCTTCACAGATATTCCAAACATACCTCCAAGATGTCTCCTTCATCTTCCTCCCTCAGAGCCAAAGTTGCAGCTGTGGGTCACATTTCCGCCTTTTCCCAATCATCTAAGCTAGAAATTCTAGTTGCTTACTCTCTGTTTCCTGCCCCCCCCCCCGTATCTAACCAAATAGGAAGGCCTGGTTTGTTTAGAAGGTTTTACCATCTAAATATTCTTCACTGTCCTCTCTCCCTGCACTCTGATAATGGTGCTTTATTCGGGTCCTTATCAGCCCTAGACTTGGTTCTTACAGAAGCCGGTTACTTACTGTTGTGTTTCATCTTGCCGACATCCCCTGCCAGGACCATTCTCAGCAGCAGTGCTCAGGGCCGCTCTTCCTGGCCCTCTTACACCTTAGGGGGCCGCCTTCTTGCATCTGGCTGCTGCTTCCTTCTCCAAACTAATTTCCTCCACCAACCCATTCCACACTTACAAAAGTACTTTGTAAATCATTATCTTAAAATTATTTTTCTATCGGAAAAATGTGTCACTTTATCATCGTCTGGAGAATTACAGTGTCAGTGCGTTTCCCTTTGCAGTGGTAATACAATGTTCACAGGTTTTACCAAATGAATATGTCGTTTTCCTACCAATATAAGGATTAAGTTAAAGCTTGGGAGACTAAAAACAACCTGAAATAAGTTTATGGTTGACTGTTTCCCAAATATTATAAAATCAATGAGTAAACGTATCAGGTAGAAAAGTGGACACAGGCACGTGTACACTGGGATGGGAATGGATGCAGTGGGGATATTGTTATCGGCTACAGTCATTCCAGCCTGTGCATCCTGATGTGTTTCTTAGGTATACACAGGCACGTGTACACTGGGGTGGGAATGGATGCAGTGAGGATATTGTTATCGGCTACAGTCATTCCAGCCTGTGCATCATGATGTGTTTTTTATGTCTAGTTACTTGGCATGCCTGCTGTTCCTATGGCTGCTCCTACTTTTTATGCCAATTGTCTCACTGAATAAATAACAAAAATATCATAACTCCATGTATTAGATATTAAGCTGCTGATAGCAGGGAGACTCTCTTACAAAAATACTTAGAGCAAGGAAAAATGCCCTGTCACTGGTCTGTAAATGCTTATTGATTGATTGGTGGCTGGGTTATGAATTGTTTAACCAATAGCAATTAGAGTTTTGCTTTCTGGTTAAATAGTTCACAAAAACTCTTTGCCCTGAAGTCTGCCTTAGAATTTGCAAACTATTTCCAGAAGGTAAGGTAGATTGGGTAAAAATAATGACCAGTGGTTTGAATTCAAGTGAGTGAATATGTAACTTGATTATAGAGCTATCCAGAGTTTTTATTTTTTTAAGATTTATTAAGGAGTATTATAAAATATTTTCTAAAAACATTAGTGTTGACGTCTTTAAACTCTCTCATTTTTTAATATTCTAGCACAGAGACTAGAAAACCACAACCGTCAGGTAAAATCTGGCCCACTTTTTGCTTTTGTAAATAAAGTTTTATTGGAATATGACATGCTCACTTATTTACATCTTCTTCATTACTGCTTTACCACTATAACATCAGAGTTAGTTGAGTAGTTCCAAATAGCCTTTGGAACTCTTGAAGCCTTTTAATGAAGTGTCTGGAATTCTGGTAAAAGTTATTTCAGTGCTGATCATACTCTTTTTTTGTCTAGATGTAATTATATTTATATGTAGTTTGGGTACATTGTGAGTTAGTGTATGTTTTACCTATGAATTAAAATAGTGTTCACATTGGTACTGAACTTTTGAATTTAAAACATTCATAGTCTCCCATGGAGTTAATTAATTCCATAGATTACAAACCTAAACCAGTTTAATGGTCATTTAGGGTTTTTTCCCTCCCTATTTCTTATGTTTTGATTAAGCTTGATTTACCTTTTAAATAATCTGATTATCATTTACCTTATGACTGGGTTAAAGTAGAAAGTATTAAAATAAGCCATATAGCTAAAGACGTCTATCAGGTGATAGTACCAGGTTTTGATGGATGAGAACAGCTTCAACAATCACTTTCCTGATTCCCTGGAAGACCTACCTGGTATATAAAACACCTGGGTGGAATCAATGAGCATTAATCCTGTTTTCCATTGAGTATAAACTCCTATACAATCCCTACCTGAAGTTTTCCTCTGTGAATTTAGACATGACCACAAATGTCTTATTGAACCAACTTCAAGATGTGGTGTACGGATGAGACTGCTTTTGTAAAGAAATAAGAATAGACTATTTGTAGGTATAGTCCCATCATCCAGCAGTGCCTGATAGATATCCAGGCCTAATATTCATTATCTGAATTAATACTGACACCATAGAAAAGTTTAGATGTTCTGGAAGGCTACGGAAACAATGAGAATGTCGCCTCGACACTTGACAGCCCTGGGTCTGGATATCGGCTCCACCACTTACTTACTATCTCAATACTTCGTATAAATTACTGAAGCTGTAAGCCATGGTTTTCTCATCTGTGTAATAGGGGCAATAATAGTAGCTATCCCGTGGAGTTATTATGAGTAAAATTGAAGAAAAACAAACAAATAAACATTAACAATGTACTTGGCATATAGTCACTGCTCAGTATACATAAATTATTAAGGCGACTCTTAAGTGGAGACCTGTATCCTGATTTGAAGGTAATTCTTCCTGGATTGTCTTCATCTTCTGTTTGAATATAATTGTTATTCTGGGTTCCCTTCCCTTGATCCCAAAAGAATGAATATTAAAATGCTTTCTCATTTCAAAATGTCAGTTGCGTAATTTCTCTGCCAATTGAACCTTCCACAGTGAGGGCCTCTCTCTGACCTTTTTTGGTAGCACCCAATTGTTTAAAAGTCTATATAATTTTAAAAAGCTTTTGTGCTACTTTTCCTTGATGCTTATTATAGATTTGGAATCATGGGCTATAAAAAGTATTTGGCTGTATGTGCTTTTTATAATGAAAGTAATTTAATTGGGCCTTCTGCCTCCACAGATCAGCAAGGGTCAAAGTGACTTTTTTAAGAGAACATGAGAGGGAAAAGGGGAAAAAAACCCTCAACCTCACCAGTTGCTTTCAGCACTGAATTATGCATGCTTCGTTAAGGCCCGTGGCAAGCCTCACATGCCATGCATTTGCAAACCTTCTCCAGTGACAGGCACAGTCCCCACGTGTGTTCCCTGGAGTGGACAGCTGACCACCCACATCTGTTTAGTTTGTCCCTGCACAAGGGCCCCTCCAGCACGTTACACCAACTCCCCTTGCTCTTCTTTCTGAAATTCTTGGTGTTTCCTTGTTGAACAGGATACACTTGTTATTCAGAAAATACTTTTCCTCATGAAGGGGTACCCCAGCCAAGTTAATTTACATAATCTAGTTCCTTTTTGCAAAATTTAGCAGAATTAGAGAGTTATCTAGCTTTCTGCCTATTGTGGATAAGGGCTTTTGTAAGTGAAGCAAACACTATGCTTCTCTCTCTCTCTTTTTTTTTTTCTGAGACAGAATCTTGCTCTATTGCCCAGGCTGCCATGCAGTGGCCTCATCATAGCTCACAGCACCACAAACTCCTAAGCTCTAGCAATCCTCCTGTCTCAACCTCCCAAAGAGCTATTATTATAGGTGTGAATAACCATACCCGGCCTATGCTTACTTCTTCACACATACACACTTTATGACACCCCCATAGATATAAGCCAAATTTAACATTAATGTTCAAGGTTACATCCCATTCTAACGACATTAGGATATAAGAGAATGAGGCCTTTGGGGTTCTGGCAAAAATTCTGAGGTTTTGTTTTATGCAACATCAAGACATATCTATGATGTGCCAAACTCTCTGTTAAAGGAGTAATGTAGATATAATGAATAAATCTTCTTGAAGCCATCATGACCAGTTATCAATATCCATGCTTATAGTTTGGAGTCTTTTAAATCCCTGAATCTTTCCAGAGTGTTTTATAAGTTACAACGGTAGTTAGGTATTAGATAGGTAAGTTGCTTTTCAAAATAATCAAAATAGCATTGTCTATAAAATGCAGCAAAAACATGATGGTATTCTCTTATAGTTGAATGTGGTACAGTTAATGAAATAAGTTTAGTATATTCCCAAATCAGAATGAAATTTTTGATACAGAGTCTTAGTTTTTTATTCTAATTTTGACTCTTGGGTCTCCTAATTTTCTTTTCTTTTCTTTTCTTTTTTTAAGAAACAGTCTTATTTTGTCACCCTCAGTAGAGTGCTGTGGTATCATAGCTTACAGCAACCTCTCCAGCTCTTGGGCTTAGGAGATTCTCATGCCTCAGCCTCCTGAGTAGCTGGGACTACAGTCTCCCACCACAATGCCTGGCTGGTCTCCCAAATCTTTGTTTCACACACATATATCCTCACACATATGAAGCTGACCAGGAAGTACGTAGCCATGTGATATGACAAATAATATTAACAACAGCTAAATACTTTCCAGACACTCCTCATTTATCTTTGGCACCATCAAAAGCACTTGCGTAATTGCTGTAGATGAAACCAACCTGAATCCACTCATTCACTCCTTCACTGAGAAGGGTGTGAGTGGCCCTTGTGTCTTAGGCACTGTCTAGATCAGCAGTTCTCTAAGTGTTGTGTGTGGAACCTGTGGATTTTCAAGACCCTTTCAGGAAGTACATGTCTTTATAATGACACCAAGAATGATAAGAACTTACTGTGTCAGCATTTGCACTGAAGGTATAAAAGTAATAATAAGTAAAAGTGTTTGCATTTTGGCACAAATCAAGGCAGTGACACAATGCGGTGTTAGAAACCATATTCGCTAAGTCTGCTCACTTGCATTTTAGTTAAGAATGTTTATGATAGGCAGTAAAAAATTTAACTTTGTTAAATACTGATCCTTCAGTACACATCTTTTTAATATTCTGTATGCACCGTGTGAAGTACATTTTTGCTCCTTACTGAAACGTGATGATTGCTTAGGAAATAAAAGAAAATCAAAGCCTTTATGGCCTTATCTCAGCTGCAAGCTCAGCTACCTACCTTTTTCATGCAACATCATTTGTATTTTAAAGAAGGACCAACAGAAAAATGCTGGATATTTGGCAGACATTTTCTCAAAAATGAAGTCAACTGTCATTGCAGGGAAAACAATTGACAGTACTTGTTGTCAGTGATAAAATTGGAGCCTTCAAGCAACATGGAACTTTTGGGAAAATTGCGTTCCCTGCAGTGAGTTTCATATTTTCTTTAGGACTGATGATGAGGTTTATTACTGTGACTTTTTTGAATTATTTACAAATGCGACAAAATTTGGAAAATGTGCATAATTCAGTCATTGTGCACATGTTTTAAAAAATGCTTGATGTTATAATATCATACATGGGTAAAAAATGCATTCAAAATGTAACAGGTTTTAATATAACACATTGTGAAACTTTATAGCAGTGGTTCTCAACCTTCCTAATGCCGCGGCCCTTTAATACAGTTCCTGTGGGTCACGACCCACAGGTTGAGAAGTGCTGGTTCATAGTGTTTTAGGTGCCACATTACATCTCATGTTTAAGAAACTATTACCAGGGACAGTGCCTATGGCTCAAAGGAGTAGGGCGCCGGCCCCATATACCGGAGGTGGCGGGTTCGAACCCAGCCCCAGCCAAAAACTGCAAAAAAACCCAAAACAAACAAACAAAAAAACTATTACTGTAGAATTTGGGTGTATTTTCAAATCAAATATCCACAAATATCTGAAAAGACTACTGAAATACTACTCTCCTTCCAATTGTATATCTATCTGTGGAAGTTGGATTTTCTTTATTTTTTGTAGAGACAGAGTCTCTATCACCCTCAGTAGAGGGCTGTGGCATCACACTGCTCACAGCAACCTCCAACTCCTGGGCTTAGGTGATTCTCTTGCCTCAGCGTCCTGAGTTGCTGGGGCCACAGGTGCCCACCACAACGCCCAGCTATTTTTCTGTTTTGCAGTTTGGCCAAGGCCAGGTTTGAACCCACCACCTTCTTTATATGGGGCCGGTGCCCTATTCGCTGAGCCACAGGCGCCGCCCTCTTTATATTTATAAAGCAAAACAACATAGCCCATAACAGATTAAATTCAGAAGCAAAGACACAAGAATCTACACATCTTTTATTAAGCCCAATATTAAGGCAAACAGGATCTAAAATGGTCATTTTATCAATAAATATTGGAGAAAATATAGCACTTGTCCACAAAAATGTATGGTTTTTAAACATGGCTTATTACTTTTTGATGCTCAGTTTTAAATTTCAATATGATACATACTGAAATATATGTGTGTGTCTAACCCCATAAACAAAAGCTGTTTGATCTACTCAGTCACTTTAGTAGTGTAAAGAAGACTTGAGAGCAAAAATTTTGAGAGCTAGTGTTTTAATTATGGGGAATGCAACATGGAAGACGTTCCTCACCCTCGCAGTTTGGTGGAGGAAGTAGAACAGGGCAGCTGTTTCATGTGATCCCGTCATGGGGGTCTGTGTCAAGGCCATGGGCAGACAGAGACAGGATTCCTAACTCACAGAAGTGAGAGACAGAAGGCTTCTTAAAGGCGGTATCGGTCTATCAGAGATTTAAAGTTTATCCATATCTTGAAGTTTAAGTACGCATTAGGCTGATAAGGAGAGCGTGGGCATTCCTGTAGAGAGAACGATCTGTTCTGACAAACTGATTGTAAGAGAATGTGCTGTGTTCTGGGACACGCTGAGGTCCAGTGAATCCAGGGAGATGGAGAACAGCCTAGTTTGCACATGGTTTTGACAGGGGTGATGGGGGCACAATTGAAAGATTTCTATTTTAGAAATACAACTCTAGGCGGCACCTGTGGCTCAAAGGAGTAGGGCGCTGGCCCCATATACCGGAGGTGGTGGATTCAAACCCAGCCCTGACCAAAAACTGCAAAAAAAAAAAAAAGAAGAAAGAAAGAAAAGAGAGAGAGAGAGAGAGAGAGAGAGAGAGAGAGAGAGAGAGAGAGAGAGAAAGAAAGAAAGAAAGAAAGAAAGAAAGAAAGAAAGAAAGAAAGAAAGAAAGAAAGAAAGAAAGAAAGAAAGAAAGAAAGAAAAGAAAGAA
>CAUYON010193070.1:0-10379 GCA_963573935.1 Arctocebus calabarensis
GGCAGGTGCCTGTAGTCCCAGCTACTTGGGAGGCAGAGGCAGGAGACTTGCTTGAGCCCAGGAATTGGAGGTTGCTGTGAGCTGTGATGCCACAGCACTCTATCCAGGGTGACAGCTTGATGCGCTGTCTCGAAAAAAAAAAAAGAAAAAAAGTCTGCTTGAACTGGTCTTGACCTTGACTGTCCAGAACCTCAACTTGACCTTGACTGTCCAGAACCTCCTACCAATATGCCCAGCCATTTCACACTGAAACTCAGTGTGGTAAGGACCTTTCTTTTTCTAAATCTCAAACTTTTGTTTTTTTAGTTTTTTTTTGAGACAGAGTCTCACTTTGTTGCCCTCAGTAGAGTGCCATGACATCAGAGCTCACAGCAACCTCAAACTTCTGGGCTTGAGTGATCCTCTTGCCTCAGCCTCCCAAGTAGCTGGGACAACAGGTGCTCGCTACAACACCTGGTTAATTTTCAGAGACAAGGTCTCGCTCTGGCTCAGACTGGTCTCGAACCTGTGAGCTCAGGCAATCCACCCACCCCGGTCTCCCAGAGTGCTAGGATTATAGGCGTGAGCCACTCTGCCTGGCCAAAATCTCAAACTTTTTAACACAGTTTTATTGGATGATCTTTCAATTTCACTTTCAAACATGTAGGAGAGAAGGGAAAATAAAACATTGTCTAGGCTCAGCGCCTGTGGCTCAAGCGGCTAAGGCACCAGCCACATACACCTAAGTTGGCGGGTTCAAATCTGGCCCCTAGGCCCACCAAACAACAATAACAGCAACCAAAAAATGGCCGGGCATTGTGGCAGGCACCTGGAGTCCCAGCTACTTGGGAGGCAGAGGCAGGAGACTTGCTTGAGCCCAGGAATTGGAGGTTGCTGTGAACTGTGATGCCACGGCACTCTATCCAGGGTGACAGCTTGAGGCTCTGTCTCAAAATAAAATAAAATAAAACATTGTCTAAAGTTTCTTACAGTTATAAAATGTACAGTAACAAAAATATGTGATGAATTATGATTATTTTTTAAATATATTGATTAAAATGCTAAGAAATTGAGGTCTTCAGAAAAACACTGGTAAATGAGACCCAAATGTCTTTTGAACACTCCAAGAAATTCACTACCTTGCATGCTAGCATTTCTTTTTTTTTTTTTTTTGTAGAGACAGAGTCTCACTTTATCGCCCTGGGTAGAGTGCCGTGGCGTCACACTGGTCACAGCAACCTCCAGCTCTTGGGCTTAAGCGATTCTCTTGCCTCAGCCTCCCTAGTAGCTGGGACTACAGGCACCCACCACAGCGCCCAGCTATTTTTTTGTTTTTTTTTTTGCAGTTCGGCCGAGGCCGGGCTTGAACCCGCCACCTTCGGTATATGGGGCCGGTGCCCTACTGAGCCACAGGAGCCACCCTGCATGCTAGCACTTCTTAACTTTGGTTAACTTTTCTTTTTTTTTTTTTAAGACAGCGCCTCAAGCTGTCACCCTGGATAGAGTGCTGTGGCATCACAGCTCACAGCAACCTCTAACTCCTGGGCTCAAGCGAGTCTCTTGCCTCCGCCTCCCAAGTAGCTGGGATTACAGGCGCACACCACAACGCCCAGCCATTTTTTGGTTGTAGCCGTCATTGTTTGGCGGATCTGGGCTGGATTCGAACCTGCCAGCTCAGTTGTATGTAGCTGGCACCTTAGCCCATCGAGCCACAGGTGCCAAGCCTTTTTTTTTTTTTGAGATAGAGCCTCAAGCTGTCACCCTGGATAGAGTGCTGTGGCATCACAGCTCACAGCAACCTCCATCCAGCAACCTTGCTGGACTCAAGCGAGTCTCTTGCCTCCGCCTCCCAAGTAGCTGGGAGTACAGGCACCCGCCACAGCACCCAGCCGTTTTTTGGTTGCAGCCGTCATTGTTGTTTGGTGGGCCCGGGCTGGATTCGAACCCACCAGCTCAGGTGTATGTAGCTGGCATCTTAGCCCATTGAGCCACAGGCGCCAAGCCAGGTTAACTTTTCTTAAGTAACCAATTTTCTACTATTTTCTCCTTAATGTTTTTTGCTTTGGAAGAAAAATTGAATACCAGGTTAGAACACCTTAGCTCCTTTCCCTCTTTACTATAATACCTGTGGCACTCTGACATTTGCTAGACAAATCTGGATTTAGAACTCTTTTTATTTATTTCAGGTTAACGCGAGGGTACAACTAGGTTACAATATTTGCATTTGTTAGGTAGAGTCCCTCTGTATTTATGACTTTTTTTTTTAGAGACAGAGCCTCAAGCTGTCACCTTGGATAGAGTGCTGTGGAATCACAGCTCACAGCAATCTCCAATTCCTGGGCTCAAGCAAGTCTCCTGCCTCCGCCTCGCAAGAAGCTGGGACTAGAGGCGCCCGCCACAATGCCCGGCCGTTTTTTGGTTTCAGCCTGCATTGTTGTTTGGTGGCCCCAGGCTGGATTTGAACCAGCCACCTAAGGTGTACATGGCTGGTGCCTTAGCTGCTTGAGCCACAGGCTCCAAGTCATGTATTTATAACTCTTTTTTCTTTCTTTTTTTTTTTTTTTGCGGTTTTTGGCCCGGGTTGGGTTTGAACCCACCACTTCTGGCATATGGGGCCGGTGCCTTACTCCTTTGAGCCACAGGCGCCGCCTGCATTTATAACTCTTAACTAACATTTGTAACAAATGCAATGAAGAACAAATAGACTGAGCAGGGCAGGATGGCTCCTGCGCTGTAATCCTAGCACTTTGGGAGGCCAAGGTGGAAGAGCTCAGAAGTTTGAGACCAGCCTGAGTAAAAGTGAGACCCCGTCTCTACTAAAAATAAAAAAAACTAGGCGTCGTGTTGGGTACCTGTAGTCCCAGCTACTTGGGAGGCTGAGGCAAGGGGATTAGCCAAGATTATGTCGCAAATAATAATGATGATAATAATAATAAAATAAACAAGCTTTTGTCCAAGTAAAAAGAAAACTAATTGCATTAGTTTCTTTTCATCTTTTTAGCACATCACACCCAAAGTAGCCATCAATCTGTTAAATATTTTGGTCTCATAATGGGGTAAGCACATAGATTCTGCTGTGACCAAGCTTGCATCTAGATGAAACGAGAAAATGGATACTGGAAGAATTAAAATGCATTGTAATGCTAGACCATGAACATGAACTGAAAGTTCAGTGGGAGTTCATGGATCGTTTCAGAAAAGGGCAAGTAGTCTAAAGTGGAAGACGGGACTTCAACCCTTTCACCAGTAAACACTTGGTGAACTTTCTTTTTTTGGAGACAGAGTCTCACTCTATCCCCCCAGGCTAGAGTTCCTGGTATCACAGTTCACAGCAACCTCAAAGTCCTGGGTTCCAGGAGCCTCCAGTTTTTCTCTTTACTTAAGACGGGGTTCTCACTGTGGCTCAGGTTGGTCTCGAACTGGTGATCTCAAGCGAACCACTGACTTTAACCCCCAAAGTGTCAGGATTACAAGCCGAGCCACCGTGTGGGACCCACTTTCTGAACACTTGTCCTTAGGCTAGGTACCGGGACAGCCACCAGCACAGGGTAACTCAAATATGCCTTATCCTTTTTTTTTTTGAGACAGCGCCTCACGCTGTCACCCTGGATAGAGTGCTGTGGCTTCACAGCTCACAGCAACCTCCAATTCCTGGGCTCAAGCGAGTCTCTTGCCTCCGCCTCCCAAGTAGCTGGGACTACAGGCGCCCACCACAATGCCAGGCCATTTTTTGGTTGCAGCTGTCATTGTTGCTTGGTGGTCCGGGGGCTGGATTCGAACCCGCCAGCTCAGGTGTACATGGCTGGCGCCTTAGCCCGTTGAGCCACAGGCGCCGAGCCAATATGCCTTATCCTTGAAGGGCTCCGTGCACAACAGTGAGAGACTGAAATTTAAATAAATAATTACAATACAAGGTTATTAGATGAACAGGTACAAATGCTGAGACTTAAAGAATGAGAAGAAAAGAGAGAGAGAATGAGTCAGATCTTGTTTAGGGCTTAGGTTCTAAATGCTGATGTTTTCAAGCGAACCCTTAAATTACACATTAAGTTACAGCATTTACTATTCAGGATGTCCGGTACCCAGCAAGCCTGCGCCAGGCACGTTTTCCTCCTGCTCTGAAACAGATTGTTGCTGCGGCTTTGAGCACCCGATGAAGAAGCTGGCTTGTGTTTGTTGGCTGTGTTGTATGAAAAGCAGCTATCTTTAAACACTGGGATGACACCCTCTGTGGGGAGACCCGCACACAAGCAGGAGAGGAACCGGGGCCAGAGCAGACCCAGGGAACAGCGCAGTCAAGCCCCCATCTCAGGTTCATTCAGAAGCAGAAACTGTCAGCAGAAGAGGCCGGCAGGATCACGTTTATTCTCCCTGTCTCTGCATGAGTGAGAGGGGAGAGTTGAAGTCTCAAAAATCAAACTGGCCAGGCACAGTGGCTCATGCCTATAATCCTAGCACTCTGGGAGGCTGAGGCGAGTGGAGTGCCCTGAGCTCACAAGTTTGAGACCAGCCTGAGCAAGAGCGAGGCCCCATCTCTAAAAACAGCCGGGCATCGTGGTAGGCGCCTGTAGTCCCAGCTACTCGGGAAGCTGAGGAAAGAGGATCACTTGAGACCAAGAGTTTGAGGTTGCTGTGAGCTGTGTCACTATGGCACTCTACCAAGGGTGACAAAGTGAGACAGAGAAAGAAAATTAAACTCACAGGTACTCACCCTGTGAAGAAAAGACAGAAGGAGATTGTGGGCAGAGGGAGAAGACGTGGAAAGAAATGGAAGACGAAGAGGATCTGGCGTGTTTAGAGAACACCAAGATCAGGATGGCCAAATTATCGGATAGGGTACAAGGAGATTAAGTAAACAAGGCTCGGACAGCTTGTCCCACCACAGAAGAACTTGGATTTGACTATGTAGGCAATGAGGAACCATCTAATACTTTTAAGCCAGGGAGTGACAGGCTAGGTATATTTTTGGCAAGATAATTTTTCTTTAGCATGGTAAGAATGAGGTCAGCACATTTCTTTTCTATAAATGGTCTGATCATCAATATCTTAGACTTTGTGAGTCAAATGGTCTCTGTCACAACTGCTTATAACTGCTTCATAGCACCAAAACAGCCATATATATTGTACAAATGGGCATTATTGTGTTCCAATAAAACTTTATTTACAAAGTCCTCCTGTCAGCCTCCCAAAGTGCTGGGATTACAGGCATGAGCCACTGTACCTGGCCAATTTTTTCAATCAATTAATAAATGATTCAAAGTTCAGCTTAGCTCAGCAACTCAGGAGGCTTGAGGTCAGGAGCGTAAGACCAGACTGGGTAACATAGGGAGACCCCAGTTGAAAAAAGTTTTTTTAATTACCTAGGTGCAGTGATGCACACCTGTAGTCTCACTACTCCGGACGCTGTTGCAGGAACATCACCTGAGCCCAGGAGTTTAAGGCTGCAGTGAGCTATGATGGAACCACTACATGCCAACCTGGGCAACAGAGCCAGAGTTTGTCTCTTAGAATAAATAAGGTCAGGCTCCACACCAGTAGCATAGTGGTTACGGTGCCATCCACATACACCAAGGCTGGTTCAAAACCGGCCCCGGGCCTGCGAAACAACAATGACAACTGCAACAAAAAATAGCCAGGTGTTGTGGTGGGCGCCTGTAGTCCCAGTTACTTGGGAGGCCGAGGCAAGAAAATTGCTTAAGCCAAGAGTTGGAGGTTGCCGTGAGCTGTGACGCCACAGCACTCTACCAAGGGTGACGTACTGAGACACTATCACAAAAAAATTAAAATAAAATAAAAATGTTCAGCTCAGCTTAGGTAACTAAAGAGATGAGAAAGAACATTAGCCAAGATAGAGGACATAATTATTAAGCTTACTGTTTTACTTTGAACAATTGTGAGCAAAAGTAGGAAATGAACATTTCTTTTTTTTTTTTAGAGACGGAGTCTCACTTCGTCGCCCTCGGTAGAGTACTGTGGCATCACAGCTCACAGCAACTGCCAGTTCTTGGGCTTAGGTGAGTCTCTTGCCTCAGCCTCCCGAGTAGCTGGGACTACAGACGCCTGCCACAATGACGGCTACCTTTTTTTTGTTGCAGTTTGGCTGGGGCCAGGTTCTAACCTCCCACCCTTGGTATATGGGGCCCACACTCTGCTCCCTGAGCCACAGGTGCCACCCAGAACATTTCTTGGGTACCATGTCTGCTTTGCGTGCTATGTGCCTGGCAACGTTTTGCATAGATATCATTTCTTTCTTTTTTTTTTTTTTTTGAGCCAGAGCCTCAAGCTGTCACCCTGGATAGAGTGCTATGGCATCACAGCTCACAGCAACCTCCAATTCCTGGGCTCAAGCGAGTCTCCTGCCTCCGCCTCCCAAGTAGCTGGGCCTATAGGCGCCCGCCACAACGCCCGGCCATTTTATGGTTGCAGCCGTCATTGTTGTTTGGCGGGCCCAGGCTGGATTTGAACCCGCCAGCTCAGGCGTACGTGGCTGGTGCCTTAGCCCGCTGAGCCACAGGCGCCGAGCCAGATATCATTTATTTCTAAAAACAATGTTTTTTTTTTGAGACAAAAGTCTCACTCCATTGCCCAGACTAAAATGCTGTGGGCTCAGCCTAATTCACAGCAACCTCAAATTCCTGGGTTCGAGTGATCCTCCTGCCTCAGCCTCCCAAGTAGCTCAGACTACAAGTGCCTACCACAATGCCTGGCTAATTTTCATGGGGGGTGAAAATTAGCCAGGCATTGTGCTGGGCTGGTCTCCAATTTCTTCTGAGCTCAAGGGATCCTCCTACCTCAGCTTCCCAGAATGATAGGATAATAGGTGTAAGCCACCACACCTGGCCCTAAAAACAACTTTTTAAGTAGCTATTCTCTGACCATTTTACAAACAACCACAGTTGAGGTTTCTATAGGGGTAAATAACAAGATATGAGTCTAATGTAGACAGCAAACGACAACTAAACTCCGGATTGTGGCACTTTACAAAACGTTGACTTCTGTTTTGAATTTTGGCCAGACATTGCAAAATAGCATGTGTTAAGTTTAGCCTAAACCTGACTCCTTATATGTCCAGCCTAAAGGTTTCTCTGCATGGAGTGATCTGTAACTTCGCTGGGTGAGTAAACAAACTGTAACTTGCTTTTGCACTAATCGCTGGGAGTTTCAACCAATCAAGGACAGCCAAATAATCAAACTGTATTCAGACACCAGTAGGTGGGGGTGGGGTGTTCCTCGATTTTCAGATACATAGTTCCTTGCTCAACTAAACTCTGTTAAATTTACTTTGTCTAAAGCAGCGTTTTTCATTCTTTTGTTTATTTAAGTTTCACTCTGTCATCATGGGTTGAGTACCATGGTGTCATAGCAAACAGCAACCTCAAACTCTTGGGCTCAAGCAATCCAGCCTCCCATGTAGCTGGGACCACAGTTGCCACCAACACCTGGCTATTGTTTTTTTTTTTTTTTTTTTTTGAGACAGAGCCTCAAGCTGTCACCCTGGATAGAGTGCTGTGGCATCACAGCTCACAGCAACCTCCAATTACTGGGCTCAAGCAAGTCTCTTGCCTCCGCCTCCCAGGTAGATGGGATTACAGGCGCTCGCCGCGATGCCCGGCCATTTTTTGGTTGCAGCTGTCATTGTTATTTGGCTGGCCCAGGCTAGATTCGAACCCGCCAGCTCAAGTGTACGTGGCTGGCACCTTAACCCGTTGAGCCATAGGCACCGAGCCCAACACCTGGCTATTTTTAAGAAAAGGGGTGTCTCACTCTTTGTCAGGCTTGTCTTGAACTCCTGAGCTCAAGCAATCCATCTGCCTTGGCTTTCCAGAGTGCTAGGATTATAGGCGGGAGCCACTTGCCTCACCTGTTTTCAACCCTTTTTTTTTTATCTCACTGCACATTTGAACCTATAGTTAAACTTCCATGGCACACTTAAATTATGTTGATCAAAAAAAAAAGAGTAAGGTGGGGGCACAGTGCCTCACACCTATAATCCCAACACTCTAGGAGACTGAGGCAGGTGGATCGCCTGAGCTCACAGGTTCCAGACCAGCTTGAGCCAGAGCAAGACCCCAGCTCTAAAAATAGCCAGGAGTTGTGGTGGGCACCTGTAGTCCCAACTGCTTTGGAGGCTGAGGCAAGAGGATCACTTAACCCCACAAGTTTGAGGTTGCTGTGAGTTATGTTGTCAGGGTACTTTACCAAGGGTGAAAGAGTGAAACTCTGTCTCAAAAAAACAAAAAGAGTAGAAAAAAGAATATTCGTGGCCAAGCTCGGTGGCTCACGTCTGTAATCCTAGCGCTCTGGGAGGCCAAGGTGGGTGGATTGCCTGAGCTCACAGGTTCCAGACGAGCCTGAGCAAGAACAAGATCCTGTCTCTAAAAAAAAAAAAAAAAATAGCTGGGTTTGTGGCAGGCACCTGTAGCCCCAGCTCCTGGGGAGACTGAAGCAAGAGAATCACTTGACCCCAAGAGTTTGAGGTTGCTGTGAGCTATGACACCATAGCGCTCTACTGAGGGTGACAAAACAAGACTCTCTCTCAGAAAAAAAAGCCAAAACAGATTCCTTTGGAACAAGGAGGCACCAGGCCCAGCCACCTTACTATTATGAAGGCAAAAAAGAAAAAAGCTGGTTTTAATAAAGAAGCAAAACTAATGTCCAGTCACCTCTTCATTTCCTTTTTTCCATACTTAGAAGAAATCTTAAAGGAGTCGCGGTTCTTGCCTACTTTCAGAATCTGAGAGCATCACTTTTCTTTTTTTTCTGTTTGAGACAGAGTCTATGTCACCCTCAGTAGAGTGCTGTGCTGTCACAGCTCACAGCAACCTCCAACTCTTGGGCTTAAGTGATTCTCTTGCCTCAGCCTACTGAGTAGCTGGGACTACACGTGCCTGCCACAACACCCGGCTATTTTTTTGGTTACAGTTGTCATTGTTGTTTAGCAGGCCGGGGCTGGGCTTGACCCTGCCAGCATTGGTGTATGTGGCTGGCACCCTACTCACTGAGCTATCAGCACTGAGCCAAAGAACATCACTTTTTTTGACCTTCTGAAGGACACTTTCTGGATGACACTAATGCCTTCATTCCAGAGAGGCTGTTTTGTGACATTGTGTTTACCAGCTTTTAACTTTCTTGCTTTCAGGTATGTTTTACGTGATTAGAGAGCTTTGCAACATGCTAGGTAAACAGCAGTTTCCATTTCAAGGGGAAATCGTACCTGACCATCTTACTTCCTTGGTTCCCCAGGATTGGAAAGCAAGCAGAGATAAACACAGCTTTGGTGGAGTTGGCTATACAGCAAGGAAAGGAATAACTAGGCCTTTTAAGATAAATGTAACTGACAAAGAGTGCCTTCTGCAAAAATAAACACAGCTCTAGGAAGGTTATTGTGAACAACAATTTCTGCAAAGAATAGTTGAATAATTTTGATGTAAAGGTCTTTTCTTCCCAAGATTTGAAATAAAATCTTCTCTCTTTGCCTCCTACCATTTAACCAAGCTTTTCATCCTCTGATAAAAGTCATGTCATCAAAATGACAGAACTAATTTGTGACTTTTCCCAAATCAATTGTGATAGAGTACAAGAGTAAATGAGTGGTTTCCTTTTTCCCCCCAACGTGAGTTAGAACAAATTGTACTCTGCCGTATTAGGCTGGTTTGACATAAAACTCGGGATTTTATCGCAAGATTTGGAGAATAATTATTAGAGATCCATTTCCCTTGACATTTATTGGGTTCTTAAAAGATAACGGATGATTTCTTATGGTAGAATAGAAGTCTACAGTGATGACATTGGGGGATGACTTTACGATCTAGTCCAGACTCCCCATCCTTCTCAGGGCCTGCCCATTTTTGCCTTGAATTTATTAGGCGGGATTATAAGAAGCAAAGCCTCCCACCTCAAGTTTCTTTGATTAAAACAAAACCATTCAGGCACTCCTTAGGGAGGTGATTTGTACTCTTTTTTTTTTTTTTTTTTTTTCAGAGCCTCAAGGTGTAACCCTGGATAGAGTGCTGTGACATCACAGCTCACAGCAACCTCCAATTCCTGGGCTCAAGCGAGTCTCCTGCCTCTGCCGCCCAAGTACCTGGGACCACAGATGCCCGCCACAACGCCCGGCCATTTTTTGGTTGCAGCCATCATTGTTGTTTGGTGGCCCGGGCTGTATTCGAATCCGCCAGCTCAGGTGTACGTGGCTGGCGCCTTAGCCCGCTGAGCCACAGGCCCCAAGCCTCTAATTCTGGTCTTGTCCCTGATGAACCCCAATCCTCTCCACTGTGCCTGAGAAAGTATGAGACTAACGCTGAAGAGAATTAGACTGCCCAGCACCTGCTCCTGGGGCCTTCAAAGGGGCTGTCAGGTTAGGATGAGAGACGTGAGAGAACTGGAGGCTCCAGTCTCCA
>CAUYON010193073.1:0-18531 GCA_963573935.1 Arctocebus calabarensis
CTCTGTCTTTAAAAAAAAAAAAAAAAGGCTCAGCGCCTGTGGCTCAACGGACTAAGGTGCCAGCTATGTACACCTGAGTTGGCAGGTTCGAATCCAGCCTGTGCCCGCCAAACAACAATGACGGCTGCAACCAAAAAATGGCCGGACGTTGTGGCAGGCACCTATAGTCCCAGCTACTTGGGAGGCGGAGGCAAGAGACTCGCTTGAGCCCAGGACTTGGAGGTTGCTATGAGCTGTGATGCCACAACACTCTACCCAGGGCGAGAGCTTGAGGCTCTGTCTCAAAAAAAAAGAAGAAAAGAAAACCTGGCCAGCAGCCTTAGCAAAGAACTTTTAAGAAGGGTCAGGGGAGTCAGTGACCCATCATTTACTCCTCTGCATTCAAAGTGAGGTCTGCGCTATGGGTTGGGGACATTTAAAACCTCTCAGACTTGCTCCTTTCCAAGGAGGAGAGGCAGATTTCTTTTATTTTTAGACATAGAGTCTCACTATGTCGCCCCTGGTAGCATGCCCTGTCGTCACAGCTCACAGCAACCTCAAACTCCTGGGCTTAAGTGATTCTCTTGCCTCAGCCTCCCAAGTAGCTGGGACTACAGGCACCTGCAACAACGCCCAGCTATTTTTTGTTGCAGTTGTCATCATTGTTTCGGCTGGCCTGGGCTGAGTTTGAGCCGCCCACCTCGGTGTATGACTGGCATATTTCTATCAGGGAATTCCTGCCAGCTCAGATAAGATCAGTTTGGGGCTGGCTTTCCTGCTCAGACCATCCTGCCAAATCCATGTGACCCATTTAGCAATATCCAGCCTCTACTTGTACATATAACCCAGGGATGGAGACCCCACTGCCTCAAAAGGAGCCTGCCACATCCTTGCAGAGCTCTGCCCTGACCCCTCTCACCATGGGTACTCCCTGGAGCTCCCCCACACTGCCCTCAGCGCAGCCCACCCAAGATATGGAGGACTGGGACACAGGCCCAGCAGGGAAGGGTTTTGGACATCTCTGAAGGTCAGGGTAGGCTCACCCTGACACCCTGACTCCAGTGAGGAGTAGAGCTGGGCCCATATCACTGTTACAGGCAGGAGGGGCTGGGACTCAGCAGCACAAGCCCCTCAACTAGCCCCAACACGCCATGTCCTCTGTCTGCTCCAGGTACTTTGTCGGCTTCATAATCCAATTCCAGTTCCATGAAGCGCTGTGCCATGCGGCTGGCCACGAGGGCCCCCTGCACAAGTGTGACATCTATCAGTCCAAGGAGGCAGGGAAGCGCCTGGCGTGAGTCTCCTCCAGCCTTCTTCTTTTGACTGTTTCCACGCTCCGGCCTGCTCCTCGGCCTTGAGGGTCTCTCTGGGCCCTTTCTGGGAACACCTAACATTTGGGGCACCCCTAGCTAGAGCCTGTGCCAGGCCTGATGTGCCATCTTTGTAGGAAACTGGAGCCCTGGAGCCCCATCCCTCCTCCCCAACCTATACCCCCAGAACATTCGGGCCCCCCCCAATCTCAAAGGGAAGATTAGGCTGAGAGAGGGGTATGGAGGATGGGTATTAGGCATGGCCAAGAGGGGCCGTGTCCACAATATCCCTTTCTCTGTTGCTTTCGCCAGGGACGCCATGAAGCTGGGCTTTAGTAAGCCGTGGCCAGAAGCCATGAAGCTGATCACGGGCCAGCCCAACATGTCTGCCTCCGCCATGATGAACTACTTCAAGCCACTGCTGGACTGGCTGGTCACGGAGAACGGGCGGCATGGGGAGAAGCTGGGCTGGCCACAGTACAACTGGACGCCAGACTCCGGTACCACCACCCTCCCCACCTTCAGCCCCAGGCCCAGCCCCCAGCGCTTGCGCAGGGCCAAGCCCCCTCCCCAGCCCAGGCAGACTCGAGTGTGACCTCAGAGCCAGCACAGGGAAGCCAGGCCACAGGACCCAGCCGCCCCGCCCTGCCCACCGCCTGTCTCCTTGCTTCCCTGCCCAGCTCGCTCGGAAGGCCCCCTCCCGGACGCCGGACGCGTCAACTTCCTGGGCCTGAACTTGGACGCACAGCAGGCCCGTGTGGGCCAGTGGGTGCTGCTCTTCCTGGGCGTCGCTCTACTGGTGGCTACCTTGGGGCTCACCCAGCGGCTCTTCAGCATCCGCCACCAGAGCATCCGTAGGCCCCACCGCGGGCCCCAGTTCGGCTCCGAGGTGGAGCTAAGACACTCCTGAGATGGCTAGACTGGGCCAGCCAGGGAGCCTCCGACCAAAGACTGGGAGAGGGACACGGGCACCCCCAGCCCACTGTCCTCCTTTTCCCGCCCTGTTCCCCTCCCAGCTCTGCCTCCAGACTGACAGCCACCCCATCCCCACCCTCTTTCTCCAGGCACATACAGGAGTGTCTCAGCCCTCACCCCGCAAGTCTGTCTGTGAATACAATTAAAGGTCCTCCCCTCCCCATATGAGTCTGTGTCCCTCAAGGGGAAGCCAGGGACAGGGACAGGGTGTTCTCCTGCCTTCTAGCAGTCAAGCAGATTCCTTTGCTGGGTTTCTTTTTCCATCTTCCTCCAAGAACTGTCTCGGAGAACCCCCAGAGCTCTGGCCTAGCCCCCCTCCCCGAGACCCTGCATGGTGGCAGCCCCTGCCTGACCTAGGCATAGACCCAGGAGGACTCCAGGAAGCCGAGGGGAACAGACATCTGGACTGCTGTCCCGTGTTACGTGGTGTAGAGCCTTGGGCTGCCCTAGTCCCGCCCGGTCTGGCTCCCTGCCCCACCTGTCCTCACAAATGACCATGTTCCCCCAGGCAAAGCTCCTGGTTGCCACTGGCTGCCTGGGGCAGGCACCCCGGATGGGCCTGTTTCATGGAGGGTGCAACCCGGCCCAGTGGTCACTGTGGGCTCCTGCCTGCGCTTGCTTTATGTCCACTGGGCCAGGTCAGCACCCTTCCACTCACCTGGGGGGTCAACCTTGGTTCCAGGCAGAGCCGTGCAAGCATTGCCCCCCGGGAGTGGGGAAGAGGGCAGGAGAGGAGAAGAGTGGCCTGGGTGTGCCCATGTCCCCCTGCCCATGTCGGCCTAGGGGTGAACTGCCAGAGGCCACCCTGCTCACTTCCCCAACACATGGCCTTGCTCCTCCCAGTTTGGGGGAAGCAAACTTCCCTCTCATCTTGAGGGACATTTTTATAACTTTTATGTACCTGTTTATGCAGAAAATGTGGAAAATACAAAAAACTGTAAAGAAAATAAAAGCCCTTTATATCAACATCAAGAGATTAGTTCTGTTGACATTTTGATGTGTATCTTTCCAACCTTTTTTTCTCCGCACTTACGTATTTTAGATGGGATCACACTGTATTTCCAGTTTGATATTCCTTTTTCAGTACATGACTAGATCTATTTTTCAGATATTTAAATGCCAAACCTAGAACTGGAGCCAAATGCAAGTGGGTCAGTTTTCCGGGCCGGAGGCTTCCCTGCCAGCCCAGCCTCCCCATGAGGGCCCTAGGCCCTGAGCCCACCTGATGCCTTCACTCTCCCCTGGTCCATCCCCCAGTATCTGCCCCCTAATACCCTCAGCCCGTGTTTTTCCCTCCAATCTCCAGCTGTCAGGCGTCTCTGTGTTGTCCATAGGCTTGGTTGTTCAGGTCTGCTCAGCATTCCTGGACAGGATGTGGAACTGAGGTATTTGGGGTATGCAGGAGGGTGGATATTTATGCTTACATGGAACAATGGAATTTATAAACATATCCCCTAAATAGTTCCAGCCTTCTACCACTGAAGACTTCTTTAATTACTACCCCCCTGTCTGTTTAGAAAGCTCTTTGTCTGCCAGACAAAGGTCATTGTCGCATAACCCCCCTTCCCATTTTTTATGAACCTTTTATGTCAGAGCTGTAGGCAGCGTGATGTCACCAGCATTCAGCAGGCAAAGGACTGGGGAACAAGGCGGGAAGAGAAGACTGGGCTGGGCTGCAGACTAACGGCAAAGCAGCTCCAAGGTGCTCATCCACTAGACTTTTTGAAATTTTACCATTGTTCAGACTCCTGTTTACTGCCTCAATGGGAAAGTGGGGAAAGGTTGGGGCTACCTGGACAGTGGCAGAGGAAGACAAAGTGGTGACAGTAGGAAGACTAAGAGGTGACAGCAGCCTCATGTTTCAGCTGGGAGCCCTGAAGTCTCAGCCCTTCCCCAGGCTGTACCTCCCAATGCCACTCTGGTGATCAGCTCTTACCTAAATGGGCCACAGGTGGTGTGGCTGCCAGAGAGTTTCTCTGACCTTCCCATGCCCTTCCCAACCCCCACCTTTAGCTGGCCACCTCCCATCCTACCTAGCCGGGCTTTAACGCAGGCGAATCAAGGGCCTTTGCATGAGCCCTAAGGCCAGTGGCCAGTCCCAGCTCTGCACTTACTACCTGTGTGACTTTGAGCAATTGACTTCCATTTTCTGAGCCTGAATTTGCACACCTGTGAAATGGTTCTTATAAACCATCTCATGATTGCTGCAAAACTTAAATGAGATATTGTAGCAAGTCCTACTCACAGCTTCCCCTCTTTATACTGGCTGCATCATCTGAGAAAGTTTCAATACTCCAAACATCCCCAAGTTGCAGAACAGAGAGGCGACGATCAAACCGAGATTGGCAGTCACCCACACTGGAGAGGGAGAAGGAAGACCAGGGTGATAGGACAGAGAAAGCCCTGCCTCCCACCTGCCTTCCAGGGACTCTCTCACGATAATGCCCTACACCGTCCACTGTTTCTTTCTGGAACACCAGGAGCTCATTTGCTTCAGTTCTGGAACTGCTCAGCCATCGGCACTTCCAGTGTGGCCTCCCCCTTATCCTTTTTGGTCTCTTCAGGGGACTCCCATTAGACTCTGCTTGGAGCTTTCTATTTGGTCTTCCGCGGCTCCTAATTCTTGCTCACAGTTCTCGCCTCGTTTTCCGTCCTGCTTGCTTGACAATTTCCCAGCTGCATCCTCTCATGCCCAGTTCTCCTGCTTTTCAGCTGACTGCTTAACCTGGCCGCTTGAGGTTTTTGTTGTTCCAGTTTAATCACTGTATTTTTCATTTTACCATCTCTGTCTCTTTCAGACTTCCCGTGTTTTCACAAAGCATATTTTTGCATCACAGATTCTGTTCCTTAATCCCTTCAAAGACTTGTTTTTCAATTGTTATGTAAAATATACATAACACAAATTTACCATTTTAATCCCTGCCCCCCCCCAGCCCCCCACCCTCAACCCCCACAGAGTCTCACTCTGTTGTCCTAGGCTGGAGTGCCCGGGCATCAGCCTGGTTCACAGCAACCTCAAACTCCTGAGTTCAAACCATTATCCTGCCTTAGCCTCCCAAGTAGCTCGGACCTCAAGGTGCCCACCAAGCTAATTTTTCTATTTTTAGTAGAGATGGGGGTCTCAATCTTGCTCAGGTTGGTCTCTAACTCCCCAATGAGGGGATCCTCCTGCCTCGACCTCCCAGAGTACTAAGATTATTTTAAGCCTTAAAGGAATGTGATGATGGGACCTGAGTCACTAACAAGCAGCTGTAACCTTTGGTTCCCTAATTATGTTAATTAGCCTTTTTCCTTTACTTACATTGCTTTGTAAAATGTTATTAAACACTAAAGGGCATCAGAGAAGACCCCTTTTCTCTTTACTGCTAATGTTCATTACAGATTAACATCCCCTTTCTTTTCTTACACAAAGACCTTATGATTATCACATTGTCTAAGATGGAATGTTAAATATACCCTTTTAAATTGGAAAAAAAACAAACAAGCTGCAACTAATCAAATTGCTATAACTCACAGACCAACCTTGTAGAGGAAATGTAATTCTGCTAAAGTCTTTGTTCTTTGCCTACATAAAAATAAGACCTTTTCAGCTTCAGAGCAGTGACCCCATTTCTTTGGAGTCTGTGTTTCCCAATGGCATCCTGAGCTTTACATTTGAATGAACTCTTTTAAACTGGATTTTATGTGCTGAAAGCCTCCCAACTGGTCCCTAGCCCCAGGAAAGTGCTCAGAGAAAGTTAGCTATTATTCTTGTTCCTCCTGGCACTGGACTATCTCTTATATTTGGTAAATTGAACCTATAAGCCATTGTCAGTTGGAAAAGCCTTTTTCAGGGCCTCAAGCATGCACCTGATTCACTTATGCCATGATAAGCAGCCCCCACATAGGTAACAAGGCCACAGTTCTTTTTGTTTTGTTTTTCAGTTTTGGCCAGGGCCAGGCTTGAACCTGCCACTCCCGGTATATGGGGCTGGTGCCCTATTCCTTGAGCCGCAGGTGCCGCCTAAAGCCACAGTTCTTTGCATGGAAAGTCTAGGTGGACACAGGACTTCAGCCACCACTCACCTCTTCTTTGTCTCCAGCAGCTGAAGAGTCTCCTTTCTTGCTTTTCAGCTCAACTCTGCATTTTAAACTTTATTTATTATTTATTTTTTGAGACAGAGTTGGTAGAGTGCCGTAGTGCTCAATGGATTCTCTTCTCTTAGACTCCCAAGTAGCTAACACTATAGGCACCTGCCACAATGCCCGGCTATTTTTAGAGACAAGGTATCGTTCTGGCTCAGGCTGGTCTTAAACCTGTGAGCTCAGGCAATCCACCCACCTTGGCCTCCCAGAATGCTAGGATTACAGGCATGAGCCACTGCGCTCAGCCTAAACTTAAAAAAATACTATGTTTTATCAAGCATTTCTATATGCTTGAAGCAGAAGGAGGGACTTCCCAGTGAGCTCAGTACATCTGCTTCATCAGAAGTGCCACCAGTTTTGTCTTCCTTCCTTCATACAGATTGTTACAGTTTTTTTTTTTTTGTTTGTTTGTTTTTTGAGACAGAGTCAGGTAGACTCTGTCACCCTGGGTAGAGTGCTATGGCATCACAGCTCACAGCAACCTCGAACCCTTGGGCTTAAGCGATTCTCTTGTCTCAGCCTCCCAAGTACTTGGAATTACAGATGCCCACCACAGTGCCTGGCTATTTTTTAATTGCAGTTGTCATTGTAGTTTAGCTGGCCCAGGCTGGATTCAAACTCGCTAGCCTGGGTGTATGTGGCTGGTGCCCTACCCACTGAGTACGGTGCCACCCATTATAGATTGTTTTTAAGTTTCTCTAGTTGTGGTATGAGTTCATGTGAAGGGGCAGAGCCTATAAGAAGACGTGAGTGGGCCTGGGCTGAGGGTGACCAAAGGGGACACAGGCTGGAAGGAATCTGTGTGTGGAGGGAAATGAGTCTGAGGAGGAAGCCCAAAGTGGGGCAGACAGGGCTGTTCTCTCCAGATATGTCAGTCACCCCAGGCTGGCAGAGAGCTGGAGTCTTCCAAGCCTGTGCTCAAACCAGGCTCTGGTACTCATGGCTGTGCATTCTGGATGGAGGTGCCAGCCTCCCCACCCAGCTCCTGCCTCATGTGTGTTCTCCTGACTGCAAACTCTTTGTACCAGGCTCTCCCTGGGAGACAAGTGTGGGGGGAGGAGGAAAGACCCTATAGATCCCTAGGGATGACCTCATAGCCCATGAGAGAGAAAATGGCCAAAAATGTGAACAAAAAGGGTAAATCAGAGGAACACAGAGAGACAACCTGGCTCCTAGAGTCGGGAGACTCAGAGATGTCACTTTCATCTGTCTCTCATCCATCCATCCATCATCCCACTCACTTGCTCAGAGTGGTACCAGTCTGTGCAGGGAAGGGTCTCATCAGTATCTGGCCAAGGCCCAAGGGTAGCTCCAACCCCAGGGAGAAGTGACCAAGTAGAGTAGAACAAGTTCTAGCCTAAAATTCAAGAACCCTGGGTCCTGTTTTTGGCTCTGCTGTGAGCTAGCTGTGTGAACCAGGTTATGGGGCTTGACCATTCTGCACCTCACTCTCCTCACCTGTAAAATGGGGACAGTTGGACCAGAATGTGGGTGGGGGCTCTCTAGTCCTGACATTCCATAGCTGACCCTTTGGCGCCTGATGTCACAATATGGAGTTGGCTCGTGATTGGCCCATACCCTCGCCCTGTTCTGCTGTGCTCTTGGTCATGGGAACAAGATGGTCACATGGACCTTCCCTGCTTGTGCTCCTCTGTTATGGGCAGCTCTTATCATGGCTCAATGTCAAGAGTGATCACAGCAAAGGTGTGGCTGGGACCTGAAGGAGCATGGGACCAGACAAGGGACCTGGGCAGGACAGGCCCCTCTCACAACAACAAGGGGCCAATCTCTTTCCCTGTAGGTGACTTCTACAATGAGACCCAGGCAAAGATGTTCCTGCAGCTTTATGACCAAACAGCCCAGGTCGTGTTGAACCAGTTCATGGAGGCCACTTGGAACTATGTCACCAACATCACCAGGAAAAATCAGGAGGAGATGGTGTGGTACCACCTACGCCCCAGCCCCTCCCCTCTTACTTTTCTCTGGGATCTCAGGAATATAAGGGGCCACACCTCCTGCCCCCTGTCCAAGCTAGGGGAAAGAGGGAAGCCCCAAAGTATATATGAAAGCAGGCTGCAAGCTCCAGGCCTCTTACTGGCCCTAAATTTTGTCTGGGTTCTTTTCCCTGGCTTCTTTTCCCTTGTAAATTTCACCTCCTTGCTTTTAAGGATCCAGGCTTCTTCCCTCTCCCTCTCAAATCTTAAGTGATTCTGGACCCTTGAGATGGGCTTACAGAGAGGGTTGGCATTCACAGTCCTGGAGTTCAATGTGGGAAACTTACCCCTCCCCCAACCTCTATGACAAATAGAGTGACCCTCTTTCCAGCTGCGCAAGGATGTGGAAAGGTCCCAGTTCATGGTGTACTTTGGCACCCGGGCCCGCCTGTTTAAGACTGAACAGTTCCAGGACCAGGTCGTGAAGCGCATGCTGAGTAAGCTGCAGGACATAGGCAAGGCGGCCTTGCCCCAGGACGAGCTCCGGGAGGTGATAGACGCAGCCCCCCGGCCACCAGCCACACGCTTCCCTGCCCCAGGGGTGGGTGGATTGGGCCTGAGTGGGGAGCCAGAGTGTCTGGGGCAGGGAGGCTGGGGCAGGGGCAAGACCACAACTTCCTCTGGGGGAGGAGGGAGCCAAGGTGGGGGGTACTTCAGCCAAGCCCACCTCTCCTGGCTGGTGGGGCTAGCACTGAGGGTGGGCCCAAAGGCACGGGCCTGCTCTGGGTGACACCTGCCCCCCCAGTACAACAAGCTTCTGGCCTACATGGAGACGACGTACAGTATGGCCCAGGTGTGCATGAACGAGGGGCCCTGTCTGCCTTTGGAGCCTGGTGAGCACCTGCGCCCTGCCCCCCGTTGCAGAGCGGGCCTCCTGTTCCTTCGGTGGGGGGGGGGGGAGTGGCAGCCAGGGTGGGTGAGGGCAGAGGCAGGTGGGAGTGGGTCCCACATGGCTCCTTTTCTGGGGACAGACCTCGAAGAAGTCATGGCCACCTCCAGGGACCAGAAGGAGCTGCTGTGGGCCTGGCAGGGTTGGCGGGATGCTGTGGGCCGCCAGATCCGCACCATCTTTGGGCAATACGTACACCTCAGCAACAAGGCTGCGCAGCTCAATGGTGAACAAAGGGGACCCACACAGGTCTCGGGGGCAATGCCAAGGAGGGGGTGAAGCCAAGTCTGCCAAGACAAAGGCGGTTGTAGGGCCCCAGGGACAGCAACCATGAGCCCTGCAACTGGGCTCCCCAGATACTGATAGAGAACCTACTGTGTGCTGGAGGTAGGGGAGTGGCTCTGAGGACATGTAGGGGAAAGATGCCCACCCTCTCGGCCTGTGGTCCTATGGGAAGACAGGCCACATTCAAGTAAACATGTGTCTTCTTCCTATTTGGCATACCCCTGGGGGATGCCAAATAGGAAGAAGCAGCTTGGAGAAACAAGGTCAGGAAAGGCCCCTCTGACACGTGCCCAAGGCCTGCAAGAAGGGCAAGAGTCAGGCACAAAGGATGCAAAGGTGTCCTAAGCAGAAGCTGGGGGAAGGGGCTTGCTGATGTTCTGGAAGAACTGAAAGCCCCTGTGGCAAGGCTGTGGGTGAGGCAGGGCTCTGGGCGGGGGTAGGGCCTTGCAGGACTTTGCTGGGCCCTTTTCCATTCTTGTCTGATTCAGTACAAACAATGGCCTTGGGAGGATCTCCCACTTTGCAGATGAAGACTCCAAGGGCAGGGAGGTTGAGTGGCTTTCCTGAGAGCTGCCTGGGTCTCCTGCATGCCGGACCAGGGGTCAGGGGTCGTGTGGGGAGCACTGAGGGAGTCTTCTCTCCCGCTCTAGGTTACAACGACATGGGGGCCTTATGGCGCTCCAAGTATGAGTCTGACACGCTGCAGGAAGAACTGGACCAGCTGTTCCAGGAGCTGCAGCCGCTCTACCTGAACCTGCACGCCTACGTGCGCCGCGCCCTGCACCGCCACTATGGGCCCCAGGTCATTGACCTGAGGGGGCCCATCCCCGCCCACCTCTTGGGTGAGGTCCCTGAGGCAGTGGAAAAGGGGGGGCACTCAGTGAGGGGAAAAGCTGTCTCTCCCCTCCTCTTAGCTCCCCCTTTCCTTGCAGGGAACATGTGGGCTCAGTCCTGGGTCAATATCTTAGACCTAGTCCTGCCCTTCCCAAAGAAGGCCCCTGAGGACATCACGAAGATCATGAAAGGCCAGGTCGGTGCTTGGCCTTTGTCTGTCCCTGCCCCTCGGCACCTCTAGGCAAGCCGAACAGTACCCCATGCACCCCGCTCCCCCACAGCACTGGAAGCCAGAGAAAATGTTTCAAGAAGCTGAAAAATTCTTCACCTCCTTGGGGCTGCTGTCTGCCCCACCCAATTTCTGGCAAAACTCGATGCTGGAAAGGCCCACGGATGGGCGGGAGGTGGAGTGCCACGCCTCCGCCTGGAACTTCTACAAGGACGACGACTTCAGGTGCTCATGGTGGCACCACACTCCCTACCCTCTCCTGCTGTCCCCTGTCTGCCTGTTCTTAGGAGGTGTGGGCATGGAGTGGGCAGAGGACAACAGGGCAGGGGAGGGGGAGTGAGCCCGGAACGCAGAGGAGAGGCAGTTGTGAGGGCAAAGGGCTTAGTCCCTGGCTGGATACGGGCCTGGGGGGAGAAAATACAGCAGACCAGGCCTGTCTGGTCTCCTGCCCAACCACCCCAATCCCTTCACTGAGTCTACATGGGGAAGCCTCTAGCCCTCCCCTGGGCACCCCCATGCTCCTTGACCCCTGCCCTTTGCCCCCAGGATAAAGAAGTGCACCGAGGTGACCATAGAAGACCTGCTCTCCATCTTCCACCAGATGGGCCACATCCAGTACTTCCTGCAGTATAAGAACCTCTCTGTAATCTTCCGCACAGGCGCCAACCCAGCCTTTGAAGAGGCTGTGGGGTCGGCGATCACCCTCTCGGCCTCCTCCCACAAGTATCTGCTCAACAAAGGCCTGCTCAGCCTCCAGCACCAGGACTCAGGTGACGGGGACCCAGAGCCCGGAGGGAAGAGAGCCTGAGCTGAGGCTGGCTGGAGGGGAACGCTCAGCTCTTGGGCAAGGCCACAGGGAGGAAGGCCACAGGGAGAAGAGTCCAGAAGCCACCTCTTGACTGTCCCCCTCTCCGCAGAGGAGGAAGTCAACTTCCTGATGAACATTGCTCTGGAGAAGATCGCCTTCATCCCCTTCAGCTACCTGATGGATCTGTTTCGCTGGAAGGTCTTTGATGGCACCATCCGGAAGGACGTCTACAACCAGGAGTGGTGGAACCTCAGGTGGGCTGGCCGCTGCTCTGGGCTCTGGTCCCCATCACACACCCTGACAGCAGAGTGGGGTGGACAGTACTGGTGAGCTGGGGGCCTGGGAAGCACGTGTTGGCTGTTTGCTGCCCCCAGACAAAAGCATCTGTGGTGTAGTGGGTAGAGTCAGAGCCAGACAGGAAACCATGAGGCCTCCTGAATCCAGTTCTGGCTCTGAGCCAGTCTCCTACCTCTCTAGGCTTTGGTCTCTGAATCTGTGAAAAACAGACTGTGGCAGCGGCCCCACCTGCTCCCTGGGTAGCTGGGAATCTCCCATGGTGGTCACAACTGGGCTTCCCTAAGCAGAGAACCCTCACCTCCAGGCAGATCCTCCCAAACCTTCCTCCCTTTTGACCCCTGAGGCTATTGATTAAATGCCGATGAGGGGGCTTCTCCACACCTGCCAGGCCCCAGACTGATCATCTCAAGCCTGCTGCTCATAGTGTGGTTTGGGGCCACCGTGTGTGGGCTGTGGGCTCTGAACCAGGCCCTTATATTTATTTGACCTTTTACAACCACCTTGTGTCATGGTCATTCAAGATGCTCCTTTCACAGAAGAAGAAGCCAAAGCTCGGATAGGTTCCAAAACCAGCCCAAGGTCACATAGCAGCCCAGTGGGTGGCAGAGCTGAGCACTCCCCCCTTTGTCCTCTCATCCCCTGACCTCTGACTTGAGTACAGGTCTCACTGGGGAGGTCAGCACAGTCTTGACCTTGTGCCCCACCTGACGTCCCTGAGAAGCCATCTGAGGCACCTGCAGGGACCTCTGTCCAGCATGGCCACCCCCTAGCTGATGGCACCCAGGGGATGAGTGAGAAGGATAGCAATTCTCTGGGCCTTGAACAGGCCCTATTGACCAAGAGAGGAAACTTGTGATACTGTAGACCCTAGAGGATGGTTCGGAGGCTCCAGTGAGCCAACAATAAAACCATGAACCTTTTTGTAGACTTTGTCTTACCCCAAAGGTTTTCCAGACGTTTTACAACAAGGCCCAGCAACGATCAGTAACTTCCCCAGGGTCACACAGCTCAGAGGGGCAAAACCAGACCTCCAGTTATCAGGGCCTGCCAGTGACCAGCTCTGTGTCCTGGGGCCAGTCCCCTGATCTCCAAACCTTGGTTTCCTCATCTGCAGAAAGGGAATAATGGTAGGCCTACCCCACAGGGATGTTACTGTGTTTTCCTTTTAGCACTTTTTAAAGACAGAGTCTCACTGTTACCCCAGCTAGAGTGCAGTGGCATCATCATAGCACAATGCAGCCTCAAACTCCTGGGCTTAAGCGATCCTCCCACCTCAGCCTCCCAAGTAGCCAGGACTACAGGTGTGGACCACTACTTCTGGCTAATTTCTTCTAATTTTAGTAGAGACAGGATCTTGGTCTTGCTCAAGCAGTTCCCAAACTCCTGAACTCAAGAAATGCTCCTGCTTCGGCCTCCCTGAGTGCTAGTATTACAGGTGCGAGCCATCACACCTGGCCAGAACTCCTTACTTAATGAAATGACCTTGTTTTTTGGTATACAGTCTGTCTCCCACCATTAGGATGCAAGCAAGGACCTTTCCTATTCCCTCACTGGTCCCTCCTCAGAGGCCAGGGGGGTGCAGGGTGTGTGAATCTATGTGAAGAGCCTAGCATGGTTCCTAGGAGAGGATGCACTCAGAATTAACTGCTTTTATTTTATTCTGATTCCCAATCCCAAGGTTTTCATTGATTTAATCAATAAAAATGCTTTAAGTGTCCTCCTCATGCCAGGTCCAATTTTGAAAGACATGAAAGTGTTTCAAAGAGGAAAGGGCACTGAGAACCTGCCAGACGCAGTATCACGCCCCATCTTTCCCCTGCCAGGTTGAGGTACCAAGGCCTCTGCCCCCCTATTCCTCGCTCAGAGGAGGACTTTGATCCAGGTGCCAAGTTCCACATTTCTGCCAGTGTGCCCTACATACGGTAAAGGTCTGGGCCCTGTCGGCACAGCCAGTTCTGGGCATTGGGAGTTGGGGGACATGGGAGCTAGGCTAAGAATTCCCAGGAAGGCCCTGGGTTCACATGTCACCTGCAGGCCTGCCCACCTCCTCTTGTCCGATTGCAAAGCCTTCTGAGGGCTATGCCCTGGCTTAAATCCTTTGTGCTTTTATATTATACCTTGGGCAGAGGGCAAAAGCTGGTAGAACTATTATAGACCATCCTTCTGTCCCCTAGAGGAAGCAGGGAAGTGAGAGGCAAGGGTGGGGTGGCTGCTGGTTCATAAGGAGACCAGGAGAGCTCTCTGTGCTGTGTCCCCCTCAGTATTCTAGGACCAGCTCAAGGGGCCTTGCCCAAGGAGCCTCCACCCAGGCTATAACCACTAATAGGAGCCTTTATGGCAACTGCATGTCAGAGCTGCCTGGCCCTGCGTGGCTCTGGGTTTCCCACTCCTGGCCTCTGCTCTCCATCCAGCCTACGCTCATATTTCTCTCCACAGGTACTTCCTCGGCCTAGTGCTTCAGTTCCAGTTTCATGAAGCACTTTGTAAGGCCGCAGGTCACACGGGTCCACTGCACCAGTGTGACATCTATAACTCCAAGAAGGCTGGGAAACTCCTGGGGTGAGTGCTTCCTCCCACTGTTGTTCTCCACACACCCCCAACTGCCATCTCCCTTTTGGGAAGACCTGTTTTAGGCTCTGTCTCCTCACCTGGCCATTCTGAGTACCCTGAGCAAGTCTTCATCAAGCTTATATTCTACTGGATGTTCTTCCTCGTGTCAGACTGCAGTCTGTTCTACATTAATCAAAGCCTGTTCCTCTTCTGTAGCCCCCTGTAATCAGACACAGTGTTAATACTCACACGTGCGCAAACGCACACTTGCACATGCCAGCAAGTCAAACTGTCCTGGATGGGAAACTAGTGCTGGAGTTCTGCCTTGGCCCTCAGGCTTCCATCTGAACCCCCTTATTCTTTCCTGGAGAGGTTCTTGCCTATCCTCTCGGCCACTTTATTAATTATTATTATTATTATTATTATTTTGGAGACAGAGTTTCACTTTGTCACTCTTGTGCCATGGCTTTGTAGCTCACAACAACTTCAAACTCTTAGACTCAAGTGATCCTCTTGCCTCAGCCTCCTGAATAGCTGGGACTACAGGCACCTGCCACAACACCTAGCTAGTTTTTTAGAGGCATGGTCTTGCTCTTGCTCAGGCTGGTCTCAAACTGTGAGCTCAAGCAATCCACCCGCCTTGGCCTCTCAGAGTGCTAGGATTACAAGTGTAAGCCACTGTGCCCAGCCTCTCAGCCATTTTTAACACACCCTTGGTGCACTCTGCCTCCCACACCTCTTCTTGGGGGCATCCTGACACAGTTCCCAGACTGATCCAGGTTGTTTTCATGCCAGCCTCGTGGCATGCTTCTGGTCAACCTGTGGTCCACTTTGACCCTCAGTCTTTTTTTCTGGCACTGGTATTCAGCCCATCCTTTCCATGCCTACCTCTGTGGCAGCAGTTTTTGGTCCTGAAGCAAACCTGGAAGGGATGGGGAAGCTGAGCTAAAAATATGAACCACTTACTGCTACAGGCTGGGCTCTCTGATGAGTGCTCTCACAGCATTTCATGTTGGTAGCTCTTAACTCTGCCAAGTGGATGAAAGACTTTACAAATGATGAAACTGAGGGTAAGAGAATTGATGTGATTGTGTGTCATTCATCTAGAAAGAAGCAAAGTCATGCTTAGAATCCGGAACTCACTCCAGAACATGTTATCTTTCACCCTGTTGCCTCCATCAGCTAAAGAATAGAGACCTGGTGAAATTAGATTCAGGTCTGGTTCCGGTTCTAAGAACCAGCACTTCAACCACTGAGATGTGGAACCCACCTACTGGCTTGGTCTTTTTCCCTGTTGAATTTCAACTGATTTCAATAGGTCCATTTCTCTAATTGGTCAAGGTCACTTTGAGTTTTATTCCTGTCTCCCAGAGGATTAATATTGCCACATAATTTAGTATCCTTTGCAAATTTCATGAGCATGTTGGTGATTCCACCATGTAGTTTATCTGTGACCACCATGCCAGATGGGATTGCAGGACTGATCCCGCAGACTTTGCTCTTAGAGCAAGCTATACCTTGCCTGACTATTGTCTCCCTAGAATATTTGCTCTTCCATCCTCTCATATCACAGGGCTTTATTCTAGTTGACTGCCTAGGTTTGAGCTTGTCTGAATGTGTTGAACATAAGGACACTTCTCTGCTCTTTGCTGCCTATCATTTATTCATTCAGCAAACATTTTCTTGTGCCCATGTGGACCGACTACTCTTCATCCTGCAGGAGGAAATGGATCATGGAATAAATAAATTCCACAATACAAGAGCCAGAACAGTAGGAAAGGGCTTTGGTGAATGCAACAAGGGTTAGGAGGTCATGCCAGGAGACAAGGAGGGGGTCTCTTCCCCACACACAGGATTGCAAGGAATAGCAGATGTCTATTTTCTTTACATCAACTCACTTTTAACTCCCGCTTCGTCTCAAGTGACTGGTGGTACATTTGACTTCAGTCATTCTTACCACTTCCCACTCTATCCTACCTAGGGTGCACGGGGCTCCCAGGGTCTGATCTGTCACCAAAGCATGCAGTCAGCCAGTCATCTCATCATGCGTCACTATCGAGACACCTGCTCAGGGAAAACCCTTCATTCCAGGCTTAGAACCCTGAACACCATTTTCAGGGCAGTGGAGAAAGGAAAGATTTTTGAGAAAGGGGAATGTCATGAGCTTTGGGCAGGATGAAATGGCAGCAAAGAGGACTATGTAGGAGAGAGGGGAGGCAAGTGCTTGCAGGAGAAAAGGAGAAGATTCTTGCCTGCTCTTTTGCCTAATATATCCGAAAAGTCGATTTTCCCACTTTTGACTCATCCTCCTAAATGTGACGGCTCTGGGCCAGACCCTGGGCTGGTTCTTCTGGGAATGGAGGGGTGAAGTGGACCTAGTCTGAGTTCCCAAAGTCCCCTAGCCCTGCCCAGCCAGCCATGGAGGGTCTGACCTTGTACCTGGGATGTTATTGTCACTCTGGAGTTGAGGGCTCCAGACAGCACCCAGTTGCCCCCTCCACAGCTCTCTGGTCTCACATGCTTCCCACACAGGCTATTGGCTGGGCTTTGGTCAAACATCTTGCCCTTCCCAGCCTGAAGGAGTGTTTTCTAAACTGGTAGATTCTCCGTGGTTGAAGCTTTTCCCCCACTAGGCTCTTCCTGTCACCCACGAACCAGCATCCGATAAAATCCTCTTACCTAGAGTTAGTTGTGGCTTTTCTTCCCCAGTGATTTCTGTCAAGGATCTACTGACCTTTAGCTTCCCCACCTCATTCTTTCCTAGTTGTTTATTAACAGATGTGTATAAGTCTTTGCAAGCTACAAAGCCTTCGTCCATCATTATGCAACTTAATCCTCACCACGGTGAATGGCAAGTATTCATGGTGCTCATTCTACTGAGGAGGAAACTGAGGCTGGGAGAGGTTGTTTGCCTGAGGCTGTGCAGTCCAATGAAATAGTCCTTTTGGGTTGGTCTTCCACTTGGGTTCTGTTAGTCTAGACCCCACACCATGACCTCCAGGTCTTTAGGCCCCACCTCTCTCCTCATCAGAACAGGGAGTAATAGGTTGAGAAGGATCAACATATACCCACTGCTGCCTCCAGGGGGTAGGGTGGGGGTGGGAAGGCCTGAACCCTGGTCTCGGCACACCCTGTACTCCCATTGTTGAGTGAAAGAGGCTCGACTACCTGCCCCTAAGTAGCGTGTGTGCCTGAGACAAACCAACATTTATGCAGCACTGTGGCACCTCCCACACTCAGGGTGTCTCTCACTCTCCCACACCCTACCTGCGAGCCCAGAAAGGGCTGAAGAGACACCTCTACTACTTACACTCGGCTCTGCATGGAAAACAGTGTCTGAAGACTTTATGGCTATTGAGTCCAGGAGAATAATAATAATCACAGTAGTAACTATTAAGAATAATAATAAATCACAGTAGACTAGGTGTGGTACCTCATTCCTGTACTCCAAGCTACTTGGGACGCTGAGGCAGGAGGATTGCTTGAGCCCAGGAGTTTGAGGTTGTAATGAGCTATGATGATGCCACTGCTCTCTAGCTAGGGTGATCCTGGCACACCCCCCCAAAAAATAATCACAGTAATGCAAGTACTAAGAATAATAATAATCACAGTAGGCTCAGTGCCTGTGGCTCACCGGGCTAAGGCGCCAGCCACATACACCTGAGCTGGCAGGTTCGAATCCAGCCTGGGCCTGCCAAACAGCAATGATGGCTGCAACCAAAAAAAAAAATGGCTGGGCGTTGTGGCGGGCGCCTGCAGTCCCAGCTACTTGGGAGGCGGAGGCAAGAGACTCGCTTGAGCCCAGGAATTGGAGGTTGCTGTGAGCTGTGATGCCACAGCACTCTATCCAGGGTGGCAGCTTGAGGCTCTGCCTCAAAAAAAAAAAAATAATAATAATCACAGTAGTACTAGTGCTAGGAATAATAATAACCAGCAGTAGCAGTTGACACTTATTGCCTGCATGCGATGCTCCTTGTACTGTGCTTGTTTCATCATCACAATGACCCTATGAGATAGTTACTATCTGCATTTTATGGATATGGAAACCGAGACTCAAAAAGATTAGGTTTGGCTCGGCGCCTGTGGCTCAACGGGCTAAGGCGCCAGCCATGTATACCTGAGCTGGCGGGTTCGAATCCAGCCCGGGCCCGCCGAACAACAATGACGGCTGCAACCAAAAATTGGCCAGGCGTTGTGGCGGGCGCCTGTAGTCCCAGCTACTTGGGAGGCAGAGGTAAGAGACTCACTTGAGCCCA
>CAUYON010193075.1:0-21727 GCA_963573935.1 Arctocebus calabarensis
GTTTGAACCCGCAGCCCTCGGTATATGGGGTCGGCGCCCTACTCGCTGAGCCACAGGCGCCGCCCTGCCATGCTGTTTCTTATAGCATTCCTCACAGCCATGAATAGCCCCACCTTACAGATGAGGAAATTGAGCTTAGAAAGGCTGGGAAACTTGTACAAAAAGGGCTTCAGGATCTTTACTAGGTACTTTGACTCTGAAGTCACACTCTGAGCCCCTCTGCCGCTCTGACTCATTGTCCATAAGCAAGAAGAGGAAAGTAAGGACTTGGAGGGAGGAGGGAGAGATGAAGGGGGAAAGATGGGCAAGGTTCTAAGCTCCCTTTGTGGACCCATGAGCCAACAACCTACCAAAGAGGCTGACTTAGGAGCTGCACTCAGCTGTCCCTCTTCATTGAGAGCCAAAGGGTGACTAGGGAGAAGAGACCTATACCCTGTTCTACAGAGAGATAAAGAATAGTCCAGTGACAAGAAAGCTCACTCAAGTGAGCTCATAGGGCCAGCACTAGACCTCTACCTCATAGGGCCGGTGCTAGACATCTACCTGTCGAGGCACCTGGGTAGGGAAATAAGGGTAGGACCACTGGCCCAGCACATGACTGTAACAAAGCCACCTGTACATGGTGTGCTCTGTACTTCCTGTCCCAGAGCCCTGAGACTCTACCTCCCATCTGGTTTTATCTCAAAGGCAAAGACTGTGGACATCAGAAGCAGAGGCGCCAGGGTAGCCTACAGCCAGCTCTGGGAGGAGGGCAGCCTGGAGCCACAGAGAGGCTTGTCCTACTGTTCTTCATGGAAGGAAGTGTGAGGGGTAGGGACAGGGATCCTGTCAAAAAGAGTGTTCCTGGCACTGTTCAGGCACTTTTTTTTTTTTTGGTAGAGACAGAGTCTTACTTTTTCACCCTTGGTAGAGTGCCATGGTGTCACACAGCTCACAGCAACCTCCAACTCCTGGGCTTAGGCAATTCTCTTGCCTCAGCCTCCCGAGTGGCTGGGACTACAGGCGCCCGCCACAACACCCAGCTATTTTTCTGTTTTGCAGTTCGGCCGCAGTGTGGTTTGAACCTATCACCTTTGGTATATGGGGCTGGCGCCCTACTCGATGAGCCACAGGTGCTGCCCAAAATCCAACTTCCCCTCCCTTCCCCCCCACCCCACCCCCACAGTTTTTGGCTAGGGCCAGGTTTGAACCCGCCACCTCCAGTATATGGGGCTGGTGCCCTACTCCTTGAGCCACAGGCACCGCCCTGATGCATAATTTATCCCGATTTTCTAACGAAGATCGTGCTATTGTCTCCATTCTATAGATCAGGCTGAGTCACCAGTGCAAGGTCGCATAGCTGTTTTCAAATTCAATTTGGGCCACAATTATTCAGGATTTGCTAGAACCAGGATAACTTGTATTTCTAGGTCAAATCTGGGGTGAACTTGGCTGGGGGCATTCCAGGGCAGCCAGCGGTCAGGCTGGCTGGTAACTTGCTGCCTCCTAATCAGCAGCCCCTTTCCCTCCTTAGCACCAGACTACTAGGCTGCTTGGCACATGCCAGGGCTAACAGGGCCTCCAGAGTCTGCCCCAGGCCAGGATGTCGTATGCATGGGAACACTGGCTCAGTGCAGTGCCTTGCCCAGGGTTACTCAGAGTCATGAGGCCAGCACAGTCCTGCTTCCTGCTCGCCTGGATCCTCTCCCCAGCATCCTAGCTCTGGCTCTTCCATGCCCACTGATGAGTGAAAACTAAAGTCCCGATGTCAGTTGTCACATTGGCTTCTGAGCGTCCTTGCCAAGAATAGGGGAAGCGTGTGCAGGGGAGGCGGGAATCTTTGGTTTCTAGTTCTGCTCTGCTACTGGTTCCCTCTGAAAGTATGGATTTCTCCCCTCTGAGAGAAACCTCCCAGAAAGGGGGGAGGGAGCTGGGGAGCCCCACGCCAGCACACACTGCCCCTCAGCTCTCTGGCCTCTGTGGGTCAGCCCAGTCCTTTCACCTCTGTCCTGCTTTCCCTCAGGCCTCAGCGACCCCACACCCTCTTCAGGCCAGAGTTTGGATGGTACTGGATGGAACAGCTTCCAGGTAGGAGGGGACCAGGAATTAGCCCAGCCTGTGCCAATCCCAGGGCAGGGCAAGGGGGACAAGCAGCCTGAGAGGAACAATAGAGGGACATCTGTGCTGGAGGGCCCTGGGGCAGGAGTAGCCCAGGGGATGAAGGCACCCACTGCAGGGTAGAGGGAAGCAGCCATTCCTTTCCTCACCTCCAGGTTTGTCTCCTCCAAGTCTCAGCTTCAGGGCTACAGCTTAGCATTTGGGGTTAAGATGGGTGTCCCCTCCTCCTTTCCTTTCAGGGAGACTTTGAAGTCCCTGGAAGGTAGAACCTCCAACCAACCAGGCCCAGCCACCTTGCATCATAGATAGGGATGGGGTCCCATCTCTGTGGCTGTTTTCCCAGATGTCACCTGCAGGGGGCCTCCGGTAACCCTGACACCTTAAGACAGCCTCACCCACCAGCATCTTTTGCCTACAGTCATCTAGTACTGCAGAGCTTCCAGCCCCTGCTCCAGCCCAGGCCCCCAGCATGGACAGCCGGCCCCCAGCACAGACATCCCTGCCAGCCAGCAGTGGTCTGGATGACCTGGACCTCTTGGGGAAGACACTCCTGCAGCAGTCACTGCCCCCGGAGTCCCAGCAAGTGCGGTGGTGAGGGCACCTGGCTGCTAAGGGGGGGTGGGGAGCACTCCCTGTTTGCACCAGCAGCTTCTGGGCATGTCCTTGCCCAGGCCCAGCAGAGAGTCTCATCACTGGTTTGTTTCAGGAGCAGCTGGTGCTGAGCACTCGCCTCTGGGGATAGTGTGACCAAGGCAGGCTTACTGCCCATCTCAGAGCAATGGAGTTTGGGAGAGTGGACCTGTGCCTATTCACACAGCCACCCCCAAGGCATTCCAGCCCAAAGACCTATTGGGCCAGCAACTGGGGTGACAGAACTGAGGGGCAGGTTGGATAGGGGTGTCCTAAAAAGCAACGAGACCCCAAGCCATGGAGACAGCCATGTATCAGGGACAGAGCTGGGAAGCCTAGTCTCTCCTGTGCCCTTTATTGCTTAGCCACCAAAGAATCACTTTTTTTTTTTTTGAGATAGAGTCTCACTATGTTGCCCTTGGTAGAATGCTATGGTGTCACAGCTCACAGCAACCAACCTCAAACTCTTGGGCTCAAACAATTCTCTTGCCTCAGCCTCCCAAGTAGCTGAGACAAGAGGCACCTGCCACAGTGCCTAGCTATTTTTTGTTGCAGTTGTCATTGTTGGTTTGTTGGCCCGGGCTGGTTTTGAACCTGCCAACTTCGGTGTATGTGGCTGGCACCCTGGCTGCTGAGCTGCAGACACTGAGCCCACTTTTTTTTTTTTTTTTTTGAGACAGAGCCTCAAGCTGTCACCCTGGATAGAGTGCCATGGCACCACAGCTCACAGCAACCTCCCAATTCCTGGGCTCAAGCAAGTGTCCTGCCTCTGCCTCCCAAGTAGCTGGAACTACAGGCGCCCGCCACAACGCCCGGCCATTTTTCAGCTGTCACTGTTGTTTGACAGGCCGGGGCTGGATTCAAACAACCAGCTGCCAGCTCAGGTGTATGTGGCTGGCGCCTTAGCCTGTTGAGCCATAGGGGCCGAGCCAAATTTGCCATATTATAGCACTTCTTTTTTTTTTTTTTTGTAGAGACAGTCTCACTTTTTTTGCCCTCTGTAGAGTGCTGTGATGTCACACAGCTCACAGCAACCTCCAGCTCTTGGGCTTAGGTGATTCTCCTGCCTCAGCCTCCTGAGTAACTGGGACCTCAGGCGCCTGCCACAACGCCCAGCTATTTTTTTGTTTTGCAGTTCGGCCAAGGCCGGGTTTGAACCCACCACCTTCAGTATATGGGGCCAGCGCCCTATTCTCTGAGCCACAGGTGCTGCCCAAGCCCACTTTTTTTTTGAGCCAGAGTTTTACTCTGTCACCCTCAGTAGAGTGCTGTAGCATCATAGCTTATAGCACTCTCAAAATCCTGGGCTCAGGTGATCCTCCTGCCTCAGCTTCTCAAATAGCTAGGACTATAGCCACCTACCACAACGCCTCATTAGTTTTTCTATTTTTAGCAGAGACAGGGTCTCACTCTTGCTCTGGCTGCTGTCTAACTCCTCTGAGCTCAAGCCGTGTACCTGCCTGGGCCTCCCAGAGTGCTATGATTACAGGCATGAGCCACCACACCTAGCCAAAGAATCACGTATTTTTTCCTTTGGAGACAGTGTTAGTATGTCACCCTTGTAAGTGCTGTGTCATCATAGCTTACAGCAACCTCAAACTCTTGGGCTCAAGTGATCCTCTTGCCTCAGCCTCTCAGGCTAGCTGGGACTACAGGTGCCCACCACAAAGCCTGGCTTATCTTTTAGAGACAAGGTCTCACTCTTGCTCAGGCTGCCCTTGAACTCCTGAGCTCATGCAATCCACCTGCCTTGGCCTCCCAGTGTGCTGGAATCACAAGCATGAGAAACACCACACCCGGCCCAAAGAATCTCTTCTTAATATACTGTCCCCCAATAAGGGAGAAGCAGCAGCCAGCCCCCCGGCTCACACTCCGGGACCTACAAAATAAGAGCAGCAGCTGCAGCTCCCCCAGCTCCAGTGCCACCAGCCTCCTCCACACCGTGTCCCCAGAACCCCCTGGGCCTCCACAGCCGCCTGCACCAACAGAGCTCTCTCTGGCTAACATCACTGTGCCCTTGGAGTCCATCAAGCCCAGTGAGTAGGGCTGCATGCAGGTACAGGGGCTCCATCTGGGAAGAGAGATGGGACAGCAGGGCTCTCCTGGCCCTGCACTAGCTACCTCTGTGGAGAACTCTGAGCAAAGCTGTCCCCTCCTGGACTCAGTTTCCTCATCTCCCCTAGAATGGTCACAAGACCGCTTTACAAACTCTAGGTTACACAGGCAAGATGCATTCTTAGCCCTGGATGCACCTCACTTCCCCGGAAAGACAAGGGCCAGGACACAAAGGGTTTGGGGTTCCCCAAGAATATCTAAGCCATGATAAAGGACCTAGGTCCAAGGCCAGGGCTTTTCCTGCCCAGGAGCAGTGGGGGACCATGCCCTGCACTGTCCCTGAAAGGGCAAGTGAGTACGGATAGCTTCTTAGCATTGTCCTTCTCTGTGGACAATGAGAGCTCTGTGGCCCCCCTGTAACCAAAGACATCACACCCTCAGTTTCCCTGTGAGGTGAGTAGAAGCATCCCTTCCTTTATCAGGAGGAGGACTCTGAGTTTAGAGAGGGAGAATGACTATAGCATGGTCACACAGCAAGAGCACAGTCTCACTCACAGCCTTTCACTCCAGCACTCCAGGAAGCAGCCACACGGGGGCAACCTAGGTGTAACTCTGCTCCAGGGTGGGTGTGCTGCTTCTACCAGCAGATTGGAGGTTCACCTGTTCTCCCTGGGCACTGGTCTGTATCCCTGACCACCCTACTGCCCAGAGTTGAGGCAAGGTGAGGGTGAGGGTGAGGGCTTTGTTGGCTCATTCCCAGCAGGTAGCCATCACTGGGTGTGGGAGCTGGGTGGGTATGTGTGGGTGCAGCTGCCCCATCACTCTCCACTCTTCTTCCCACAGGCAGCATCTTGCCTGTGACTGTGTATGACCAGCATGGCTTCCGAGTCCTCTTCCACTTTGCCCGTGACCCACTGCCGGGGCGCTCCGACGTGCTGGTGGTGGTTGTTTCCATGCTGAGCACTGCCCCCCAGCCCATCCGCAACATCATTTTCCAGTCTGCTGTCCCCAAGGTGACCCAGACAGCGTGATCAGGGCAGGCCTCCCTCATCTCAAGGCAGGGTGATTTGGGCTTGGTGAGGAACCAGCTGGCAGGGTCTTTGCTGGGCTTTTGGGGTAGAAAGGACCCCTAGAACAGAGCCCATAGGACCCTTGGAGGGGAGCACGCAGACACAGCCTGGTTGCTTGGAGTGGGGAAAGGGCTAGCTGTCTCCCTCCTGCCCCACTGTCTACAGGTCATGAAAGTGAAGCTACAGCCACCCTCAGGCACAGAGCTGCCAGCATTTAACCCTATCGTCCACCCCTCAGCTATCACCCAGGTCTTGCTTCTTGCCAATCCCCACAAGGTGAGTGGTCCAGCTGTGGTGAGGCGGTGCTGGGGGTACCTCCTCTCCTGCTCTGACCTCTCTGCCTTCACTGTCTATGCCCCAGGAGAAGGTTCGCCTCCGCTACAAGCTGACCTTCACCATGGGCGACCAGACCTACAATGAGATGGGGGATGTGGACCAGTTCCCCCCACCTGAAACCTGGGGGAGCCTCTAAAGCAGAAGGGCTGGGGAGAGGAGGGAGCAGAGGGACTAGTCACAATCTAGCCTGGGCCAGAGGCTATGGTGGCCAAAGACATCCTTTGCTCCCCATGGCCATTTACCCCAGACCTGGTGCTTCTCCCTCACCCCCATGGCCCTCCTGCTTTGCCCTGTCTCCTGCTGAGCCAAACCCAGTAGGAGGCTGGACCTGGATTTGTACTACTGGGATTTCCATCATCAGCAGGAGCCCAGAGTGTCCAGGGGCTGTGTGGCCCTGAAAGAACTTGGGGTCATGGAGAAGAAGCGTGACTGTCAGGGAAGAGCCAGAATCTCAGGCCTGGCCCTGACCCCAGCCTGGGGTGGGGTCTTCCCCGCCTGTCTTTTATGCCTTATGGGAAGGCCCAGCCATAACTTGGGGGCCATGCTGGAGCTGGGGACCAGCTCAGGCCTCCTCCATTGGAACCCCGTGACTGGGGAGGTGACACCTATACCCCTAACTGTTTGCACTCTCTGGTGTGTGATTTGACTTTCTGCTTTTCTTCTGGAGTGACCCTGTGGTCATAGTCTTGGGGAGGCAAGCTGGGGGAGCTTCACCTGGCCCCACCCCTGGGGGAGGTCACCGCTTGTCGTTAGGCCCTTTGAGGGGCCTTGGGGGCCTGAGGGTGATGCCAGAGATGAGTGGCCCCAGCGGGGCTCCTAGAGTTCTCAGTCTGTCTCCTTCATTCATTGGCCTTCTCTGAGGCCTCCTGTGAGCATCTCACGTCTGTCTATCCATCTGTCCTTGGTCAGAAGTGGAGTCAGTGTGTGAGTAGAGAGCAGGAGTATTTATGAAAATAAAACATCCTTTTCCTGAACCATCTGCTCTCATGGCCCTTCTGAGGTAGAGGGAGAAAGAAGGGGTCCAGGAGTTGGGAGGCCCTGAGACTGCCCTGTACACCTCTCTGCTTCCATCTTTGGAGGTCAGGCCATGACCACCCCACCACCCCTGGGCACTGCACTGGAAGAGGCCCTGCTCATGGGCCTATGGCCAGGGCTGTGGTGGACCAGAGCCATCCCAGTTGGAAGTGAGTGGCCCCAGGGAGCCCCAGCTACTGCAGACACTGATGGGGAGGCCCCTGGCTGCTCGCAACTTCCTCTTGATACACTCAGACCTCAAAACACAACCCTGATGCTGCACCACCCTGGAGGTCTGTGCCCAGCCTCTTCCTTTCCCCAAGGGCTACTCCCAAGAAGCAGGGCACCAATTGCAGCTCACTTCAGAATAGGCCCAGGTTCCTTCAGCTGGGCCCCTGCTACTCCCAGCTGCAGCTCACTCTCTCCTGTTACCAGGATCTTATGTAACTGGGGACTGGGGTCTAGCCTCTGGGCATTACTGCGGCCACCCAGCTGGGAGGGCCACCATGTGTGGATGGCCAGCCCTACACCTGTTCAGATGAGTTGGGGGAAGGCTATCACCATTTCTTCTCCTGAGCAGATGAGTTCATTAAAGACCCTGGGAAGTCCCACATTTAAGAAATCATTTTCACTTTGTCTAATCTAGTGTTATTCAATCTGAAGTTAGCTACTGAACCCCTTTCCATATATACTGCTGAGACGTGCTGGAGGCTAGCCAGCTTGCCCAGCTTCCTAGCCTGCATACTCTAACATCCATCAGCAAATGAGGGGCCCGTGTCAGGCCCACATTGTGAAGTGCAGGCCGAGGGCACGAGAGCCTCCTGTCAGATACCACAGCCCTCCGGAGAGTGCCTGGACTTCAGGTTTCCCAGACACACTGTTTTCCCAGCCCTGTGGCCTGTTCCTGTTCCCCTCCCCCACAAGACTCCTGCCTTAATACTTGTCATGTCTCCCAAAGACTCTCCAGTTGGAAGGTCCTAAATGATATGAAACCATATTGCCTGCCAGGGGTACTGAGATCCTACCTCAAGCATAGTCTCATTCGCAGCCATTGAAGAGGGGAACACATGAGACTGGGAGTCAGAAGTCTAGGAGTGGGTCACTAGCTTGCTGTTACTTTAAGCAAGTTGCTTCCCTTTCTGGCTTTGGGCTCCTTGTTTGACAAAGTGAGAGGGACCCTGTAAGCTCTAGGCCTCTCTGAGGAATCCTTAGGCAGAATGGTCCAGGCTGTCAGCTTTGGAGTATGTTCCAGAATGTTTCAGGGACACTTGTTCCTAGCCCACCCAGGACAATGCTGGGCACAACCCTGTCCTCAGAGCTCACAGGCTTGTGGGGACTTGTGAGCCAAGAGCTCAGTGTGGTACCCTGAGAGCTAGGTCATGAGGTACCACAGGAGTCCTGAATCTGTTTGTGAATCTGGGGGCAGGGGGTCTAACTAGAGAAGGCAACTCTTGGCCTCTGCTACCTGGAGAGGTTGTTCCCCAGATACTGTGTGTTGATACAGACAAAGGTCAGACTACTGCACAGGAATCATACAGCCTCTGAAGTTCTCAGGAGAGTGCCATGGCATCACCGGCTCACAGCAACCTCCAACTCTTGGGCTCAAGTGATTCTCCTGCCTCCACCTCCCAAGTAGCTGGGACTACAGGCACCTGCCACAACACCCAGCTGTTTTTTGGTTGCAGCTGCTGTCGTCGTTTGGCAGGCCAGGCCGGACTCAAACCTGCCAGCTCAGGTGTATGTGGCTGGCGCCTTAGCCGCTTGAGCCACAGGCGCCGAGCCAATGATTTTGGTTTTTAGCAACTGCAGCACACTGCTCGTCCCATAGTGGCCATGAGAAACGGAGAGGCTACTGCTTGCCCAGGGAGCCCACCACTGCCTGCTTTTTTGATCCCCCCTACTTCCACTCTTTTAGGGCCTCTTGACCAGGACACAGTCCCAGCAAGGCAGGTAAGAGGAGCCAGCACTAGGCCAGGCTCTATGCTAGACCTATCCCTGCAGCCTCCACTCAACCTTCTCAAGTGCCCTGTGAGAATAAGGGAGACGGCTCAGGGCAGCCACATTAGGAGCTGGATCTGGACCAGCAGTGTGAAAAGAGGTGTCTACTGTGATAGCACATTACCCCCCTCCTGACCTCAAACTCCCAGTCCTCTGTCAGACTGCTGTCCTTTGGGCCTGGGGTTAAAGACACTGCCCAAGGACTATCAGAATTATGGTGGAGTCTTTGGGCCTCGGCCCCACTGCTAGGTTTCCTGAAAAGTCCTTTTGTCTCAGGGAGGAGGGCAAGGGAGTTTTTAGAGCCCCAGAGATCACGCCATGCACCCAGCTGCCCTGGGCGGAAGCCTCCACTTAGAGGGCAGTAGTGTATGATATGACCACAAACAAGCAATTTGTCAAAAGTGTCTAAAATGGGATGTTTTTGCTCCTGCGGCTCCATGGCTGACCCCTGCCGCCACCACCTCCCTACCCACATCCTGCTCAAACTTCACCAGTAAATGCTACCAAGGCTGTCACAGGCTTTTGCAGACAAATCTGTACTATGCCTGCAAGGGGCCCAGGGGTTAAGGTGGAGGAAGGGCCAGCAGTTCTGGACTTTTCCACCAGTGCCATCTGGCACAGCGGGACAGCAAGCATAGGCTTCAGAGACTGTCATATCTGCTTTCTGACTTGGCCTATACCACTTGCCCAACGAGGGGCCTTGGGTCAGGAGCCTCTGCTACTCACCTATAAGATGCAGACACTGGAGGAGATACTAAATCACATGATGACAAGTGCCATTGCCATGAGGCTACTAGACATATTCAGGGGTAACTGAGGCAGGAATGGTGGTAAAGGGTCTTTCCATTCCTGACTTTTGTTTTGTTTTTTGTTTTTCAGCAGGCTGGTTAATAATAACTAGAAACTGCCAGGCAGTTTTCTAAGCAATTTACATATATTAACTCATTTAATCCTGACACCCCATAAGGTAGGTACTATTATTTCCATTTCACCGAGGACACTGAGGCCCAAAGAGGTAAACTGTCCCTCCCAGGGTCACCCACCTAGTAAGTGCCTGATCCTGGCCAGCTGGCCCCATCCACATCCTTAAGCTGTTTCTGCTGTTTTGGGAGTTACAGATAAGTGTCTGATGATGTGATGTCCTCACTTGCCCTTTATATCAGCTGTGGTTATTGAGCCCCCATGACTGGTACCTGCTGGGCCCCAGGGAATCCTGCAGGAGTCAGATAAGACCCAGCCTGGGGGAAAAGTTCCCAAGTCCACAGGCCCCTTGATTGGGCAAGGGCTACAGGAGGGGTTAACTGGCAACCTGTAAGGTCTCCCTTTTGTGCCTGCAGTTCAAAAAGCCATTATGCCAACATTCACTGATGGAAACTACTGAGTCCCTAAGTTTCTGATGACAACACCCTTCAAAGGAACAGCCTATGATACAACCTTTGGAGCTTTTATCCTTCTATGATTCAACATCCATGTGTGACAAGAGCAGGCCCTAAAATACACCGATCACCCAGCCAAGAGGCACAGGGCCCCACCTGAATCAGACCCCTCTGTCTGGCTGGAAGGGAGACTGGAGACCCAGGCAGGGGTGGGAGTTCAGTAATCTCCTAAAATGACTCCCATTGTTTCCACTGTAGCTGCTGTTAACAGCCCGTGTGGCCTAACCCCTCACCAGGTCAGAGCTGGGGCTCAAGCCTGGGCAAGCCTAGGAGGGACAGGGATACAAGCCAGGCCTTGCCCTCAGGGACCTTCAGACCAGCTGGGGATCAGGACAAGTCCAGGCCTGGTGTAGTCTGAGCTAGAGGCTGGGCTGATATAAAGCAGGGGCACCTCATAGTCTGGAGACTGCTCAAGGGGCCAGAAAGGAGGCAATTGAGGTTCTCTTGGCACGACACCCCCATCACTGGACAGCAGCCTTCTTGTGGGGAAAAAGGGGGTGGGGAAGGAACTTTGCCTGGCATCTCCTCACCCTGGCCCGAGCCTTTGATCCTGGCACCTTCCAACTTCAGCCAGAATTCCATACTCAGGTGGGCTCCCAGCTGGGAGGCTCTGGTTCTGGCAGCAGCAGCTGGTGAGTTCCCTTCTCAGTGGCTCCCAGCCTCCATGGAGGTTGCCAGACTCTCCTTTTAGAGAAGCGGGGGCGGGCAGCCATGTACCAGGCTCTGTTCTAGGCACTGGCAATATGTAGATATCTGGGGCCAACCTTCTGCCTTTTTTTTTTTTTTTGTAGAGACAGAGTCTCACTTTATTGCTCTTGGCATCACACAGCTCACAGCAACCTCCAACTCCTGGGCTTAGGCGATTTTCTTGCTTCAGCCTCCAGAGTCGCTGGGACTACAGGAGCCAGCCCGCCACAAGGCCCGGCTATTTTTGTTTTGCAGTTCTGCCGAGGCTGGGTTTGAACCCACCACCTTCAGTATATGGGGCTGGCGCCCTACTCGATGAGCCACAGGTGCCGCCCCCAACCTTCTGCCTTTGAGATGTGTCAGGTCTGTCCACCTACACGCAGTAGGTGCTCAAGTAGTGAAGAACTGAACTGAAACTGACCAAGCAAAGTGCAATAAATGTGGACTGCTGCACACCCTCCCCTCCCCTCCCCGCCTGGGGGCTCCTGTGCCTGAGGGACTCAAATGCAGGGTAGGAGCCTACAGTTTCCCAGAGGCACTCACATCTTGTATTAACTAGCAGTTTCAGAACACCTACTGTATGCTCAACTCTGTTTTGAGTGGAGGACCAAAGATAACTCCTGCTGAGTTATGGGAGTTTGGGGGGCCAGAGTAGCACTCACATCATTGTCTTAGAAGAAGGAACGTCAGGGATTGGTGCCATTTGCCAGGAGGAATGAGAGATCTTCACAGAGGAAACTGTCCATATGCATGGCAGGAGATGTGGGAAACAGGGTGTCAGAGAACTGCTGGGGCTGAAGGATGGCACACAACTCCCTTGAAGGGAACAGGAGCTGGGGTCTCTGCAGGAGGGGCAGGCTCAAGGCATCTAGTCCACGGGGCCATTAGAGACAGCAAGACTTGAGTTCAGGGACTTGTCCAAGGGTACACAGCAGCCAGAAGCCTCAAGCCGAAACTCCCAGCCAGTCACCCAGCAGGGGTTAGCTCAAGAAAGGACCTGAGGTCCTCTAGGGGAGGAAGTCCAAGGCAGCATCGCTGTGGGACCCAGATGGGCCAAGACGGGTCATAAAGGCCTGTTCTTGACGCATCTCTCCTAAGCTTGGAACCCTCTTTCCCCTTTAAGAGGGGTGCGAAGGTTATTTATACCAGAGCCTGCGGGCGGGGGTGGCAGGAGCGGGCTTACCTGCTTCCCGCCACACTGGCAGGCGGGGCACAGCGGGGAGGAGGAGGAGCTGGGCACACAACCTGTGGACCGCCCGGACGGCCAGACCGACACTCTCCGGAACAGGGCCGAGGTCTCCAAGGGGCCCGGAAGCTAAGGGAGAGCGAGAAAACCAACTTGGGAGAGAGGAGTGACCTGGGGGCCGGGGGCGGAGTCGCAAGCGGAGGCGGAGAGAACCGGCCGCCAGCGAGGGCCCAGAGCCGCGAGCGCGGCGGCCCAGGAAGCGACAGCGCCGCCCACCCATCCGGGGCGAGAGCGCGCAGCGGGAGCGGCAGTCCGGTGGGGGGCTGCCCAGGCCTTCACCCCCCGTGACCCTGAGCCCCAGCCGCCCCCAAGATGATGAAGAGGCAGCTGCACCGCATGCGGCAGCTAGCCCAGACGGGCAGCTTGGGACGGTGAGTGTCACCCGCTTCCAGTCCCGAGTCTTACCCCTGCAGGACCCGAGGGGGCGTAAAAGGGTGCGGGGAGACGGGATGGGGGAGTCTGAGGGCACCCGGCAGCCACCTTCTGACCAACCAAAGCCTTGCCCTCTCTTGACCCCCTTTGAATGAACGCTGCCCGGATCTCCCAGGCAGAGCAGGAGTAGCAGACGCTGGCCTTTGGGGGAAGGGGCACTGCACCTCTGTACAGATAGGAGGGGGCTGTAGAGGGGAGAATGTGCTCTCACCAAGGGTGCTGCGACTTCGTTGTCCCTAAGAGCTTCTGAGTGGACAGTCCTGTCTGGCCTCACTTGTTCCCTCTGGAGATTGGGGCAGTTAACCACCTCTGATTGGGTGGGGGAGGGGAAGAGTTCATTAGGGCCCCAGTCCATGGGGGAGGGGAGAACAAGGGTCCTGGCCTGGTGTGAGGAAGGACCTGCCCCTGTCTGTAGCCTCTCTTCCGCTCCCCCCAACCCGGAGGCCTTCTGCTTCTCTATCTTGCTTCTGCTTTTCCCAGACTCAGGTGGAAACATCCCCAGGTCTCCCCATTCCCACCCCCAGTCCCTGAGCTGGGGGAGAGTGAGGGCAAGGCCGGAAGTTTGGGGAGCTTATGAGGGCCTATCTTCTCTGCTCCTCTTCCCCAGCCTTGGGAGTTCCCCATTCTCTGAGCCTAGGGGAGGGGCCTGGGTGTCCAGAAACCTGGCTCTAGTCTCACACTGACATAGACACCTGTGTGAACCCTGAGGCAGTCAGGCCACCTTACTGTGGGTTTCATGGGGGTCTCAGCATCCCTCATGTGTCCTGGGGCAGGGGCCTAGGGACTGTGCTCCCTTGCCACAGCTATAGTCACAGTCCTATGTGAACTGACAGCCCCAGAGTCTGAGCTTCCACACTTCCCGTTCTTGGGGCCAGCCTGGGCCTCCTTTTCCTGGGGTGGGCAGAAGAGAAGCTTTGACCCTGTGTCTTGAAGCTGGGCCTGGGCAGGTCTCCCAGCACCCCCTTTAGTTTCGTCTGTCTGCTCTCTCTGTCTCAGGACACAGCCCTGGGTGGAGAAGGAAAAAATCTTGTATCCTATTCCCGCCCCCATGGAATGTGCTCCGACTGGGATGAGGCACACTGGCCACCAGGGCGGGTCCCACCTGGGAGGGGCACTGGGAGCAACTGGTGCCCTGCTTGGGGGCAGGGGAGGCCGGGGCCTTCCTAATCCACGCCGGCTCAGCAGCAGCTCTCTCCCCCTGCAGCACCCCGGAGACCGCAGAGTTCCTGGGTGAGGACCTGCTGCAGGTACATGCCTGGGCCGGCAGGTGGGCGGGCAGGCCCTTGCAGGCTGTCAAGAGAGAGGACTGGGGGGGGAGTGCCAGGTAGGGGCCTGGGTTGTCATTCCCCAAGATGATGGTCATGGGGTCCTTGCAGGGAGGAAACAGGTTCCTGCTCTGGGGACACACCTTCCTTTGATCCTAATCCTACCCCACCTCCCACCCCCTACTGCACCTCTCTTCCAGGTGGAGCAGCGGCTGGAGCCAGCCAAGCGAGCAGCCCACAATGTCCACAAACGGCTGCAGGCCTGTCTACAGGGCCAGAGCGGGGCAGACATGGACAAGCGGGTGGTGAGCAGGGGTCCCAGGAAGGAGAGCCCTGAGCAGGAGGCCTCAGTCCAATTGGGGGGGAATGTGGTAGGGACTGGGTTCTCTCTGCCAGTCTGAGCCTCTGGCACCAAAGGCCTGGTGACTGCCCTGTCCTATGGCCAAACTGGCAGTATGGTCAAGAGACACTATGTCGGGCAGTGCCTGTGGCTCAGCGAGTAGGGCGCCGGCCCCATATACTGAAGGTGGTGGGTTCAAACCCGGCCTCGGCTGAACTGCAAAAACAGAAAAATAGCCGGGCATTGTGGCAGGCACCTGTAGTCCCAGCTACTCGGAAGGCTGAGGCAAAAGAATCACCTAAGCCCAGGAGTTAGAGGTTGCTGTGAGCTGTGTGACGCCGCGGCACTCTACTGAGGGTGATAAAAGTGAGACTCTGTCTCTGCAAAAGAAAAAAAGAGACACTATGTCTTCCCCAACCCATCTGCATGCCACCTCCCTCTACACCAATCCCTTGTCTCTCTGATCTCAAAGCTTATGGTCTCCATGTCTCCAGTGGGAATGTGGGGGGCATGTTTTGGAATCAGCCACCAATTCAGTGTGGCCAAAACAATTAAATGTGGTAGGAGTAGGGAGTTGGGGATCAAGGCATCAAGGAAGAGAGAGCTCAGAAGTAGCTAGATTAGCCATATAAGCCCTGGGACAGGAGAAAGAGTCCCCACTCCAAGGCCACCTCTTCCTTCCATTCTTCCTCTAACTGTGTGACCTTAGGCAAACTCCCTTGGGCAAACTCCCTGCCTTCTCTGTGTCTCAGTTCCCCACCCTGTGATGGGACTTGGTCATTCCTTCCTGACCAACCAAGTGGCTTTTAGAAGGCAGAGGGGTTTGGGGACAGAGGATGCCAGGTGGATGGGGGCTCTGTACATGGTCACAGGGAAATGTCACCTATCCCATGCTGTCATCATCCTGTTTCCCTCCTGGGATCCCTCCTCCCTGCCCTAAGGGCCCCACCTGAAGCTCAGGCACTTGCACTCATCTCTCCCCACCCTCCCTGCAGAAAAAGCTTCCCCTCATGGCTCTGTCTACCACGATGGCCGAGAGCTTCAAGGAGTTGGACCCTGATTCCAGCATGGGGTGAGCACAGAGAGGATCCAGTCCTCACCTGGGAAAGCCAAGAAGCTATCTGGGCTACATGGGGCCAACATTAGACAAATGGTCAGGCTGTGTCCAGTTCAGTGAGGCCTAGGAGGGTACTGGGCTGGCCACAAACAGAGGAGAGATAGGACGGGCAGGAAACAATGGGGAGGAGAGCCCCCCACCCCAGTGCTTCCAAGGGAGGCAAGGGGATTCCAGAGCCTGGCCCCACTGGGCACTGTGTCTACAGGAAAGCCTTGGAGATGAGCTGTGCCCTCCAGAACCAGCTGGCCCGCATCCTGGCCGAGTTTGAGATGACTCTGGAGAAGGATGTCCTGCAGCCACTCAGCAGGCTGAGTGAGGTGACCTACCCCCAGATTCCCTAGCCTTCTAGCTCCCTCCTTCCCCAGCCCACTGACCCACCCCCATGCCTGCCCTCAGGAGGAACTGCCAGCCATCCTCAAGCACAAGAAAAGCCTACAGAAGCTCGTATCTGACTGGAACACCCTCAAGAGCAGGTGGGAGCCACAGCCGCTGGTGGGGGGGGCCCTACCTGGTTTAACTCACAGAGATGATCATAGAGCTTTTGGGCCCTGGCCACAGTAGGACCCCACAGGTTCCCACTGGGTATGGTGTATGTACTTGTGCACATGTGTGGTCCACAGGAACACATACGAGGATACATTCAAGGGTGGGCACACGCTTGTCACAGCTGGTGCTGAGGGTGACCTCAAAGTCTAGAAAAGCCTAATCCTGGAAGATGCCTGGAGTTGCCCTGCCCTCCATGCGGATCACCAAACCTACCACCAGGGGGCAGCTCAGCACACTCATGGCCCAGGCTGGGCAGAGGCCAAGGGCCACTGGTGCTCTGTGTTTACATCCATAAATCCTAGAATCCTATGTATGGAGGGACCCTTGGCTCTGGGTATGCAACAAGGCTGGTAACCAGCCCACCTTGGGGTCATCCCCAGGCTTGCTCAGGCAGCCAAGAACTCAGGCAGCAGTCAAGGCCTGGGAGGAGGCCCCAGCAGTTACAGCCACACCACCACAGCCAACAAGGTGGAGACACTGAAGGAGGAGGAGGAGGAGCTAAAGAAGAAGGTGGAGCAGTGCAAGGTGAGGGGACTCTTGGAGTTCCCTGGATGTGTGGGCGTGGGTCCCTTCCCCTTTGCACGGACAAGGAAGCTAAATGTCAGAGAGGTGACATGACTTGCCCAGGGCCACAGAGCTAGGAAGCAGGAGACCTGGGGTTTGTGTCTGTGTGCTGTCTTCACCACACACATCACACCTGGGAGGCAGAGGACCTGGATTGTTCCCTGGAGTCTCAGTGTGCTGAGTGAGTGAGTGAATGAATGAAAGGTAAATGAAAGAATGATTGAGTGGTGAATAACAGGCACTGTGCTGAGGATGTGGGGACACAGAGGAAGACTAGCAGCTATAAAAGCTCCTCCAAAGTTCAAAGGGTTCTGATGGGCTGGTCCCAAGTTCAAACATTGGCAGAGAGAGGAGACTGGCTGGGACCTTCCAATGTACAGTTGTGTGGCGTTGGGCAGGTAACAAAGAACCCCTCCGAGTCTCAGGTTTATTGTCACCTTTCTGTCTCCAAGGATGAATACTTGGCTGACCTGTACCACTTTGCCACCAAGGAGGACTCATATGCCAACTACTTCATTCATGTGAGTCAAGACCAGGCTCCAGCCATCTAGAGCTGGATGCCAGAGCCAGGGGACACTGTGACCCTGTGAGATGGTAGGAGCTTGGGGAAGGGTCTGCTCTTATAGACCCTGGGGAAGGCTCAGCTTCATCCCTTCCTCTGAGGGTGTCTCTTTGTTCCCACAGCTCCTGGAGATTCAGGCTGATTACCATCGCAGGTCACTAAGTTCACTGGACACAGCCCTGGCTGAGCTGAGGGAGAACCACAGTCAAACAGGTGGGGACAAAGGCAACCTCATACTCCTGACCCCATTCTGCAAGGCAACAGGGAGCTATGGATGAGTTCTGAGGGCTGCATTCAATCTGTGATGCAGAGATTGTTCTGGGTGCCCTGTGGACAGTGGAATGAAGGGACAAGACTAAAGGCAGGAGGCAGCAGGGAGGTGATGGTGGCCTGGGCAAGGGCAGAGGTAGTGGAGGTAGGCAGGTTCAAGAAATATGATAGATGATTTCACATGTGTGCACGGACAGTTGGGTGGAAGGTGGTACTATCCTGAGGACATCTGAGCCACCCCTGCCTGACTTCCCAGGAGTGGGAAGACCCTGGGCTACTGACTTGTCTCATCTCTGCAGATATCTCCCCCTTGATGACAGCAGCCCCCTTCTCCAGGGTGTATGGGGTATCACTGGGGACCCACCTACAAGACCTGGGACGGGACATCGCCCTGCCTATCGAGGCCTGTGTCATGATGCTGCTTTCTGAGGGCATGAAGGAAGAGGTGGGACCCACTGAGGCAGTCAAGGAAGAAGCATGGGGCCCCTCATTCTGTCCCAAACCCCATATGCTATCCTATCCTGCTGCTTGTAATTCCTTCACTAGAGCACAGGTCCCTGGGAGAAGGTGGGGCCTCCTGGTGGTAAACTGACACTACCTCCTGCTCAGTGACCGTCGAATGGGCAGATGCAGGACTATGAGCTTCTGTAGTCCTTGCTCCATTTAATGATCCCAGTAGCCCCAGGAGGAACCCCTTACTGACCCCTTTGTAGGAGGGGAAGACAGAGGCAGAGGTATGTGTGCCCAGAATCACGTGAGAAGGTGGCACTGAAACCAAGGGCTCCATAGTGCTGTCACTGTCACATGCTGGCTGTATCTGTCCTTTGTACCTTAGTATTATTAGTACATTGCCTCCTTTCCTGAAGAGATACTCTGTGGATGTGGCAAATACCCAAAGACAGACTTGGGCTTCTCAACAATCCTGCCAGGGTCTCCTTCTTCCCTTCCGCTTCTACACAGACTCGTCTCTCCCCACAATTTTCCTTAGCTCCTTCCAGACTTCCCAGCCCTGCTCTTTGCTCAGAATTCTAGGCTTTGAGAGTCCAGAGGGGCCACAGACAGTGTAGTGTCCACTCTGCCCACCAGACCAGTGAGGACAGAGGCTCAGTGAGGACCAGCAGCCTACCCCAGGCTATGAGTGAGCCAGCACCTCCCAGCCCAGGCATCCTGCCCTACCCACCTTCTGTGACCCTCTCCTGCTCTTTCTCCCACCTCAGGGCCTCTTCCGTCTGGCTGCTGGGGCCTCAGTGCTGAAGCGCCTCAAGCAGATGATGGCCTCCAACCCCCACAGCCTGGAGGAATTCTGCTCTGACCCCCACGCAGTGGCAGGTGCTGGTCCAGATAGCCCTGGGCAAGAGGTTGGGGGAAGGGATGCACCTGCCTAAAATGATCCCAAGATGGTTTGGCTTAAAGGCATAATATTCTGCTGAGGACACATGGATACATAGGTGTTGGGTTTTTTTTAGACAGTCTTACTCTGTTGCCCCAGGCTAGAGTGATGTGGCATCATAGTTCACAGCAACCTCAAATTTCTGGGCTCAAGGAATCCTCTTGCCTCATCCTCCCTATTGGCTGGGACTACAGGCATGTGCCATCACTCCCAGCTAGTTTTTCTATTTTTACTAGAGGTGGGTTCCCATTCTTGCTCAGGCTGGTCTCAAACTCCTGAGTTGAAGCAATTCACCTGCCTCAGCCTCCTAGAGTGCTAGGATTACAGTCGTGAGTCACCATGCCTGGCCACATAGTTTTGTTTTTTTTTTTGCGGTTTTGGCCAGGGCTGGGTTTGAACCCGCCATCTCCGGCATATGGTGGGGCCAGCGCCCTACTCCTTTGAGCCACAGGCACCACCCTGTGGGGTTTTAACACAGGGTTCACGGTAAACCCCTGAAATATACACACATTTTTCTGGTGACAAGATCACTAGCCTTCCTTTTCTCAAAGGGGCTTGTGGCCCAAAGAAACTATCAGACTTAGACACAATGTAAACAGAGGCTGGAGGCTCCTTGTACATGGAGAGTAGGAAAGCATGTTGGGGGACTGCCTCTCTACTTCTGCCCTCTCCCCCATCTCTACCTTAGGTGCCCTCAAGTCCTATCTGCGGGAGCTGCCGGAGCCCCTGATGACCTTTGACCTGTATGATGACTGGATGAAAGCAGCCAGGTGAGGATTTGAGGGAGCGGAAAATGGGGAGGAGGAGGCTGCAAAGGTGTGGCCCCTGACTCCTGACCAGGTGTCCCTCTCTCTTCAGCCTGAAGGAGCCAGGAGCCCGGTTACAGGCCCTCCAAGAAGTGTGTAACCGCCTGCCCCCTGAGAACCTCAGCAACCTCAGGTGAGCCCAAGCCCACCTCCCTCCAAAGCCAGAGCCCAGTTGGGACTCAGGGGCCCTATGTTTGAGTCCAGCTCTGTTACTGTGTCCTAAACAATATTTCTGAAAACACACCTTTGATGTACTAGTCATATTTTTTTTAAATGCTAGATGTTGAAATATACAATACCTCTAAGCTTTGAAGCTCCTCTGCCTCTGTGGACCTGGGCAGTGTCATCTAGAAAATGTGATCTAGATCTTAACAGTCCCTACCATTTAGGGGTGCTGGGGGACTCTCAGCTTAGCTTCGTGCCCAACACTTAGTTAGCACTCAGTAAATCAGCTAACTTAACTGTCAAAAACTTAAAACTATTCTGCATTGAGTCTGATTAAATACAAAAAACAATTTAAACCATGGTTCACACCTGTAATCCTAGCACTCTGGGAGGCTCAGGCAGGAGGATTGCTTGAGGCCAGGAGTTTGAGACCAACCTAAACAAGACTGAGATCCCATCTATTTAAAAAAACATAAATTTTAGTGGGATGTGGTGGCACATGCCTGTAGTCCCAGCTACTTGGGAGATTGAGACAAGAGGATGTTTTGAGCCCAGGAATTGTAGGTTGCTGTGAGCTATGATGATGCCACATCCCTCTAGCCCAGGTGATAGAGCAAGACCTTGTCTCATAAGAAAAAAAATTTGACTGGGAATGGTGGCTCATGTCTGTAATCATAACACTCTGGGAGGCCAAGGCAGGTAGATTGCCTGAGCTTGTCTCTAAACAGCACGGCAAAGGGAGCAAGCCAGAGTGGAATGGGTGGGGAAAGAGGAAGATACAGCATAAGAGAAGACACAGTAATGAAAGATGGGATCGGGAGGTCTGACTGAACTGATGGCAGCACCAAAGCACAAAATCAGCTTTATTTTATAGTATCTGTACAGGGTTGTCCATGGAGAAATAGCATAGACAATATGGGGAAATAGCATAAACAAAAGATATAATTTTGGTCTTACAGTATAATAGAAAAATGTAAATGACTTTAATAAAGACAAATCATCTTGTTAATGGTTTCTACTCAACTTCATTAACATATGACAAGTAGTAAGCAAAGATCACAAGGATCTCTGCATAGTTAACTAGACAAAGAAAGAGCTAGGTGAATTTTGGCAGAGGGAGCATGAAGAAAGAAATATGGCTGTTTTAGGAACAGAGGAGAAGCAGTTGGGGGGTTCATTCCCTAAATGTTCCCCAGGCTGTGGGGGCCCTGCCATATCACAGCCTGCTCTCCACATGAGCTCATGAGTTCGAGACCAGCCTGAGCTAGAGAAGGACCTCGTCTCTTTTTTATTTTTATTTTTTTTTTGAGACAGAGCCTCAAGCTGTCACCCTGGGTAGAGTGCAATGGCTTCACAGCTCACAGCAACCTCCAACTCCTGGGCTCAAGGGATTCTCCTGCCTCTGCCTCCCAAGTAGCTAGGATCACAGGCGCCTGTCACAACGCCTGGCTGTTTTTTGGTTGCAGCTGTCATTGTTGTTTGGCGGGCCCAGGCTGGATTCGAATCCGCCAGCTCAGGTGTATGTGGCTGGCACCTTAGCTGCTTCAGCCACAGGAACTGAGCCAGGATCTCATCTCTTTTTTTTTTTTTGGTTGCAGCCAGCATTGTTGTTTGGCGGGTCCTGGGGCTGGATTCGAACCCGCCAGCTCAGGTGTATGTGGCTGGCGCCTTAGCCCGTTGAGCCACAGGCGCCGAGCCAGG